>RJWT010001638.1:0-46370 GCA_004365215.1 Cuniculus paca
GAAACTGTCTTTCAAAATTGATGGAGAAATAAGATACTTCATGACAAAGAACACCTGAGAGAATTTATGACCACCAAATCAGCACTCCAAAATGTTCTGAAGGACATTCTAGAAAGAGATAAAAACTACAGCTTCATGAACCCCAACAGAAGGAATCCACCAGGCAAGGCAAACAATTATACAGAGGGGGAATAAGGGAGGAGTCAAACAGGAAAGTAACATGACAAGGATAAAGTCAATACATATCAATTGAAATCATCAATGTTAATGGTCTTGATTCACCAATCAAAAGACACAGACTGGCTGAATGGATCAAGAAGTAAGATCCAACAATATGCTCCATACAAGAAACACATTTAACTCAAAAAGGATGGAAAACAATACTTCATGCAACAGGAACCCAGAAAAAAACAGGGATAGCTATTCTATTTGTAGACAAAGTGAATTTCAAGCCAAGACTGATTAACACAGATAAAGAAGGTCACTACATCCTCGCATAGGGAACAATCCAAGAGGAAAAGATTACAATCATAAATATATATGCAACAAATACCAGGGCACCCAATTATATAAAACAATTACTAATGTACATGAAAAATCAAATAAGCCTAATACAGTTGTATTGGGAGACCTCAATACCCCATTGTCACAAAAAGATCAACAAGACAAAAATATCAATAATGAAATATTAGAACTAAATCAAACTTTTGAACAAATGGACTTAGTAGATGTCTATAGTGTTCCACCCCACAACATCAGAATATACATTCTCCTAAACTGCACGTGGTACAGTCTCCCAAAATAGACCATACACTGGCCCATAATTAAATGCAAAGGAATTCAGACTATCCCATGCATACTATCAGAGCACAGTGCAATGAAATTGGAAATCCATGCCAAAGGAAACCACAAGAACTTCATAAAGACACGGAAATTAAATACCACCGTGTTGAACAACCATTGGGTCACATGAAATTAAAGAAGAAATTAGACAGTTTTTACTGTTTAATGATAAAAACAGTACAACATAATCAGAACTTGTAGGACAAAATGAAAGCAGTCTTAAGAGGGAAATTTATAGCAGCAGATACCCATATCAGGAAAACAGCAAGTGCATACTACCAACTTAATGTTTAACCTCAAACTTCTAGAAAATGAAGAGCAAGGGACTGGGGATCTAGCTCAGCGGTCTAAGCGCCTGCCTGGCCAAGTGCAAGGTCGTGAGTTCAATCCCCGGTGCTGCAAAATAAAAATTTAGCCGGGCGTGGTGGCTCACGCCTGTAATCCCAGCACTCAGGAGGCTGAGACAGGCAGATTGTTGTGAGTTCGAGACCAGCCTGGGCTACAAAGTGAGCTCAAGGCCAGCCTGAACGGCATAGTGAGACCCTGTCTCAAAAACAGGGCTGGGGATCTAGCTCAGCGGTCTAAGCGCCTTCCCAGCAAGCGCAAGGTCATGAGTTCAATCCCCGGTGCCGCAAAAAAAGAGCAGACTAAACCAAAAGCTGGTACAAGGGAGGAAATGATAAAGATCAGCGCAGAAATTGACACACTGGAGACAAAAAAAAAAAAGACACATGAGTCAATGAACTGAGGAGTTGGTTTCTTGAAAGATTAAATAAAATTGACAAACCCTTAGCCAGCCTTATCAAAAATAAATAAGGCAAGACTCAAATCCACACAATTAGGAATAAAAAGGGTGAAATCACAATAGACTATGCAGAAATCCAGAAAATCATCTATGCCTACTTTGAAAAGTATGCCTAAGATAGAAAATACAGAAGAAATGGACAGATTCCTAGATACATATGACTTACAAATGTTGAATCAAGAAGATACAAAAATCCAAAATAACCCAATAACAATAAACAAAATTGAAGATGTAATTAAAAACTTATCAACAGAGTAAAACCCAGGCCCTGATGGATAAACTGCTGAATTCTGTAAGAAATTTAGAGAAGACCTAATACCACTACTTCTCAAACTCTTAAATGAAATTGAAAGTAAAGCAGTATTTCCAAATTCATTCCTGGAAGCAAGCATTTCCCTGATATCAAAACCAGAGAAAGACCCAACTTAAGAATTACAGGCCAATTTCCCTAATGAATATTGATGCAAAAATCCACAATAAGATACTGGCAATCAGACTGCAGCAAATCATCAAGAAGACTGTACACCATCATCAATTGGGACTCATCCCAGGGATGTAGCGATGGTTCAACATACATAAATCCATAAATGTAATACACCATATTAAGAGAGACAAGGACGAAAATCGTATCTTCTCAGTAGATGCAGAGAAAGCTTTTGACAAAGTCCAGCACCCATTCATGATAAAAACCCTACAGAAAATTGGAATAGATGGTCTTTATCTCCATCTGATAAAAGCCATCTATGACAAACCAACAGCCAATGTCATACTAAATGGACAAAAACCAAAAGCTTTCACTCTAAAATCGGGAACAAGACAAGGTTGTCCACTCTTCCCCTCTTATTCAACACAGTCCTAGAAACTTTAGCTGGAGCAATTAGACAAGACAAAAGGAATAAAGATAGGAAAGAAGTTAAACCATTGTTACTTGGAGATGACATGATACTCTGCTCAGAAGACCCTAAAAAAACTCCACCAAAAGACTACTAGATTTAATAAGCAAATTCAGTAACATAGCTGGTTACAAAGTCAATGCTCAAAAATGAATAGCCTTCCTATACACAAATAACAGACTCACTGAGAGAGAAATCAGGGAAACAATACCTTTTATGGTAGTACCCCAAAAAATGAAATACCTAGGAATCAATCTAACAAAGGACATAAAAGACATCTACATTGGAAACTACAGTACTCTTAGGAGGACTGAAAGGAGATTGAACAGGATGTTAGAAAATGGAGAGATAATCTCGTGCTCTTGGGAAGAACCAATAGAATAAAAATGGCCATACTTCCAAAACTGTTACACAGATCCAATGCAATCCCAATCAAAATTCCAGTAGTGTATCTCACAAGATTAGAGAAAACAATCTTAAAATTCATCTGGAACCAGAAGAGACCTAGACTACCAAAGACAATCCTGGGCAAGAAAGACAAGACGGGGCATCACATTCCCTGACTTGAAATTATAGTGTAAAGCTACTGTGATAAAAACTGTGGTATTGGCAAAAACAAAACAAAACAAAAAACCAGACTTGAAGATCAGTGAAAGAGATTAGAAGATGCAGAAATGGTTTCAGACACACTAAACTACCTTATTTTTGACAAAGGTGCCAAACACTTTCAATGGAAGAAAGATAACCTCTTTAATAAATGGTGCTGGAAAAACTGGCTATACACACGCTAAAAATTAAAACTGGACCCATTATCTTTCACCATGTACTAAGCTAAACTCAGAATGGATCAAAGATCTTAATATTAAAACAAACTTTAAATCTGCTGGAAGATAGAGTAGGCAAAACTCTTGAAGACATTGGTATTGAGAGACTTTCTGAGCAAAACCCCCAATTGCTCAGGAAGTATCACAAAGAATGAACAACTGGGGTCTCACTGTGCTGAAAAGCTTTTGCACAGCAAGAGAAACCACCAACAGAGTAATGAGACAACCCACAACGTGGGAGAAAATGTTTGCCAGCTTTTCTTCAAAGGATTACTATTGAGAACATATAAAGAACTCTAAAAACTCAGTCCTCCCACATTTGAAGACCCAATCCAAAAATCGGCATCTGAAATGAATAAACACTTCTCAGATGAAGAAATACTAACAGCGAATAAGTATGTGAAAAAATGTTTAACGTCACTGGTCATTTGAGAGATGCAAATTAAAACAACACTGAGATTCCACCTTACCCCACAAAGAATGGTTACTGTCAAGAAATCAAGCAGGCCAGGCCTGGTGGCACTCAGGAGGCTGAGACGAGGATTGTGAGTTCAAGACCAGCCTGGGCTACAAAGTGAACTCGAGGCCAGCCTGAATGGCATAGCGAGACCCTGTCTCAAAAAGACAAGGGCCGGGGATTTAGCTCAGCGGCCTAAGCGCCTGCCTGGCAAGCATGAGGTTGTGAGTTTGATCCCCAGTGCTGAGAGAAAGAGAAAAAAAGCAATAACAAATGCTGGAGGGGCTGTGTGGGAAAAGTAACCCTTCTCCACTGGTGGTGGGAATGCAGACTGGTGCAACCAGTGTGGAAATCACTGTGGAGATTCCTCAAAAAACTAGGACTAGAGGTCCATCCAGCCCAGCTATTCCCCTTCTGAGCATCTTCCCAAAAGAATGAAAAACATCATACCACAGCATTATATGTATATGCCATTGTTGCCCTCTTATTGACATGTTTTGAAATTTTGTTGAAGCTTTTATCTTGACTTTTTTTTACCTTGGAAATAAAATGGATTTTGAAAAAACATGGGCAAATTACTGGATAAACACAGATTATTAAAATTGAAGAAGAGGCAGTGAGTTAAAATGGTACTGTGTTTAGTAAAGAAATTGAATCCATCAAATAAGAAAACATTCAAAGGTAATGGGGTTTTGTGGTTATAAGGGAAAAAATTAATTTGTCTTTAGTCATGTAAGCTTACAGATGTTTTGAAGCTACTTGACTCAGTATTTTAAGTTCTACACTTGCCATTAACCAGTTTTCCTCGAATGTATTTAGTGTGATCTTATTTTCTTAATTTTCAAAGAAGTTGTTTAATTGTTTGCATTTCTTACATTTTCTAAGCTAGTTGTGCAAATGTGCAAGGAAATGAAAATAATGCAGTTGTTTTTAATATTTATGACCCTTATTCTGCTTAGTGACATTTAGAAATCATGTTTTGTCATCTAGGATTTTATGTGACAATAATTGGAAAACTTCTTAGTAATTCTGTTTGGCACAATTAGGGTGAAGAACACGATAGATGGGCAGTGCATTTTGATTCATTAAAGAGTCATCCTGGTTCTCAGTCTCAGCTGTGCTGTCAATCTCAATCAACACACAAACAGCCAGAGTACTTCTGTATCTCTCCCGACACTCGTGAGCTGGCTGACGTTGGCAGTATTTATACACCTATGACTGGAAGCCAGCTTGAGCCTTCAGAGGATGAGCAAGTGGCAAAGCCTGTTAGGGATGTGGCTGTGGCAAACAATCAGAAAACAAAGTAAGTTCATTCTTCAGTTGTTTATTGCTTTTTAAGACAACATGTGTTTTAGTAGGATTGTTAATATATCTAATCAACTTCAGGTTTGGTATTTTTCTTTGAAATAGAAATGATTAGTAGATGTATCCCAAGCTACATCTTTTGGAGTTCTGAATTTATAATATATCTTGTCAGCTTTCTTCGTTCTATGACTGCTCTGTTGGACCCAGCACAGATTGAAGAACGAGACAGACGGCGACAAAAACAGTTAGAACATCAGGTATTACATAGCAAAACAGATCTTTGCCTTAATAAGTAATAGTCATGGCCAACATATATCTAAGTAGATGGAAATTAAAATTCTGACATGATCTCTGTCCCAACTGACATGCTATTTGAATTAAGCTTATACAAAGTACCAGACAGTATTATATACTACAGCTGCCTGCCTTCCAATAGAAAGTCTTCATATATAAGCTGCAGATCAAGCATGGTGGTACATGTCAGTAATCTCAACGCTCAAGCAAGAGGATTACAAGTTCAAGCCCAGCCTGGGCAACATAGTGACTTAGTAAGACCCGGTCTCAAAGTAAGCGTTATAAACAGGACTGGAGATGTAGCTCAGTGTGCAGTTGTGTGTGTGTGTGTGTAGTATGTAGATATTCCTTGTTTAACGACCTACCTGGTTAATGACTGTTAAAACTTATGACTGAGTCATACTGTTTGGACTTAATGACCCACCCTCCGGACTTATAACACATGTTTTTTGTATAGTGCACCTTGTTTATTCAGTACTGTAGTTTTATATTATGCATTACAGAGTTATACAAATAAAAGTAAAGTCATTAAGTTGGAGTCTCCTCCAACCATTTCTGTTCTGAATATTGTAATGTACATAGTATATACAATTCCTCATTTAGTGACCAATTAATTTTAATGACCTAGTCACAGGAAGTGGACTCAGTCATTAAATGAAGAGTATATTAAAAGAATTTGTACTGTTTTAAATTATTAGTGTTGGATTTATTTTATTGTTTTTTGAAACGGGGACTCACTGTGTGGTTGAAGCTGGTCTTGAATTCACTGAGTAGCCCAGACTGGCCTTGAACTCCATGATCTTCCTGCCTCAGCCTTCCATGTGCTGGAATTATGGGTGGTGCCACCACACCCAGTTAGTGTCAGATATTTTTTCATCAGTTTATTTCCTTAGTTCTGTTCAGGTTGATAATTAGTTCTTTGAAAGGGAATAATATAGGGATTTGAAACAGAATTATGATTAAGAATCCCAGAAGAATTAAATATCTGAATCACTTTTTGTTGCCCCGTCCCAGGTTTTTAGAGACAGGGTCTCACCATGGAGTCCAGGCTGGCCTTGAACTCACTTATGTAGCCCAGGCTGGCCTCAAATGTTGCCTTTTTTTTTGTCGTTTCCTTTCTAAAATCAGAATTTTCTTTCATTTTCTTTGTTCTTTGAGGAGGACAGGTCTTGTTATGTTGCCCAGGTGATGTCTTCTAAATTCTGGGCTCAAGCCTCCACTTCACCTGCCAAAGTAGTTGGTTCTATAGGCATGTGCCTGGCAGAACGATTCTGTAACATGTGAGATACGAATAATTTGGCATAATGTTATACTTCTTTTAGTTCATTGAACAGTTCATAGACCATCTGCCATTTACCAGGCATTACGCTAAGTAATGAGATTATTTGTCAGTTTTCCTAATAGCATTCCTGAGGTTGAAGCAAAAAAAGCATGTAGATGTATGTGTATGTATATATATCAGAATGTATATACCATTGTTAGCCCCTAATTATTGTGTTTTGAAATTTTCGGGTTTTTTCTCTTTAAAACAAAATAGGTTTTTGGGGAAAAAAAAACAAAAATGTAGAGCTCACAAATGGGAGAAATACATTACACGTTTGTATTTTTAATTTTACTCATCCATACAATTTCCTGTATATACAATACTGATAAAAATTTATTCTGAGTCACCAAAACAAATGCTTCATAGATTTTTGTTGCAATGATTTACGTGATTATTTACTACTAGAAAGCAATCACTGCTCAGGTGGAAGAGAAACTCAGGAGAAAGCAGTTGGAAGAAGAGCAAAGAAAGAAGGAAGAACAAGAAGAGGAACGTCGCTTGGCACGGGAACAAGAAGAGATGCAGAAACAGTATGAAGAAGATATTCTGAAGCAAAAACAAAAGGAAGTAGGTCCTTATATTTTAACTGTTAGCATTTTAGAGTAAAAATGTATTTTCAAGGGCAGTTAACTTAGAAGTTGAACATTTTTATGCAGTTTGAAATTGCAAATCTGTTTGTGGAAACATTAAAGCTGTGTGTGGAGGAGCTTGAGAAAGTTTTATTATTTTATATGATACAGTTCTCAAATGCTGTATTTGGCTTTTTCTTTCTGATAAGTGGGAAGTCAGTATCAGTTATAGCACAAAGTTAGTTACCCCATGCTTGATTCTGATATCCTAGATACTAAATTTATGCTTTCCTTCTGAGTTTGATTAATTGTAGCTGTAAGAGAAAATGATTGGCCTTTGTATCCATATCAACCTATAAACAGAACAACAGAATCCTTTTTTTTTTTTTTTTTTTTTTTTTGGTGTTACTGGGAATTAAACCCAGGGTTTTCACATTGAGCTACATTCCTAACCTTTTTTATTTTTGAAATAGGGTCTTGCTAAGTCGCTAAATTCCCTGGGCTGGGCTTGAATTTGTGATCCTCCTGCCTCAGCCTCCCAAAGTGTTGGGATTATAAGCAAGTTCCACCATGTCCAGCCCATAAGCATATTTTTGCAGTGTAGTTGAGACTGATAATACAGTTTGTGGCTGTGCTAGTGATTTCCTCTGTGCTAACAGCTTTTTAAATTAGAAAGATACCTGGTTAGTAACGAGAACTTGGTGATTCAGACAGGATAGGTTAGGGTGGTAGCAAGTGCCGTGTTTTGAGCTAACCTGACAAAAACAAAGAGCAGTGACATTCGATTGCCAAAGATTTAAAGGTTTAGATAGTAGAACACAACTAGGTATGATGGCACATTCCTGTAGTCCAAGCAGCCTGGGAGGCTGAAGGACGATCACAAGTTTGAACCCAGGCAGGGTGACTTAACAAGAAGTTGTCTCAACTAAGAAAGAGAAAAGAAAGCAAGGCAGGGGCGCGGCTCAGCATAAAGGCCCTAGGTCCAATATGCTGTATGGGGGGGTGGGTAGAACACAAAGTCTGCATTTTTTGTCTTTTCCAATTTGGCACCTTTCACTCAAAAATTGACTGGTAAAGGTAGAGAGGGTCTGGGTTCCAGTTTCTTTGGGTTGAATAAGCTGAGGCAGCTTCTCTTATGTGATAACCACATATGCATGTATCACATGTGACGTGAACAGGTTTGCCTTTTATCATTTGTCACCTTAATAGAATTAGGAGGTTGACCGGCACTTGTTAAAACTTTGAAAACATTATGGGTGAACTTTAAATGGATAGAAATAGTTGTTATATTTGTGATTTAATATGGGTGTAGAAAACTACATTAAAATGTAAGCTGCAGCCGGGCATGGTGGCACACACCTGTAATCCCAGGTGCTGGGGAGGCCAGGGGTCACAGGTTAGAGCTCAGCCTGGGCCACACAGTGAGAACCCTTCTCAAAAATAAACGTAAGCTCCATAGGGGCCGTGTTAACAATTAAACTTCCCATATTTGGACCAGTGTGTGACACACAGGCAAAGGTTAGAACATACTACTGAGAGAATAGTCAAGTCTAGTAAGTTCGATAGTTGTTTTTAGTAACTTTGTACATAATAGGAATAAACTTTGTACATATTAATAGGAAACCATGGCTCTGAAGACAAATGAGCTATTCCAGACAATGCAGAGAGCACAGGAGCTGGCTCAGAGACTAAAACAAGAACAGAGAATCCGAGAATTGACTCAAAAGGGACATGACACTTCCAGATTGGTTAAAAATCTTGGTGGTAAGTAATTAACCAAAATTGTATTTGTAATAGTTTTTGAGGATGATTTTAAATATTTGCTTATTTTTATTAAAAATAATATATCTGAATATAACTGTTAACTATTTTTAAAGGTATTTCAGATCTTAAACTGATCTGAAAATCTTTAAAATAGTAGAAATTGTCTTAAAAGTACAGTGTATTTTTCACCTATTACAGTAATCCTGTGACACAGGTAAAAGATGTAGTTTTGTTCTCATTTTTACTAAGAAAATAATTCTGTCCTACCTCATGCCCGCCTGCCTTGCGAGTTCCCATTTTTCTCCACCTTGGACCCACCTCACCTTGTGCTTTTGCTCTATAAAAATCCCTAGAGGTGAGATTCTCAGCAGCCCACTGGGGACCCCTTCTATCTCTCTCTAGGACAGAAGCTTCTTTTCTCTCAATATATTGTGCTCTTAAAAAAAAAAATTGGAAAAGAAACACTGTGTTAGCTCCCTAAATTCAGTGAAGGATAAGGATGCAGTTAACTTTTTGTAGGAAAATTTATGCTAATCTACATGTTTACTGTACTGTTCATTCTGATTAAATTAAAGAGTCTTGGGTTTACTTATTGCTATACATAATTCTTTTTATTTAAAAAAATTTTTTGAAGTGCTGAGGCTTGAACCCAGGACCCTCATGTATGCTAGGCAGGTGCTACCAGTTAGCTGTATTCCCAGCTCCTTGTACCCATTTTCTATTACTAATAATCCTGAAGTACTGTTTTGAGATAACGTATTTCTCCTTACCAGTTGATAAGATACATGGGGAATATAATGCATTCACTAACAGTTCAAATTCAAGATATGACTCCGATGAAGCTGGTGGTAAAACAAATACGTGTGTCAATTCTGCAACTTCTCCCAAGAAGGATACTGGTGTGCAAACAGGTACTCATGTAGTAATTTTGATTAGATTTTAAATGGGGAAATAAAGATCACAAAGCAATTAGCATGATGTTCTACTTGAAGTTTAAAAGTTTGAGAAATTCAAAGTCTTTTAAGAAAATGAAAGCATGTCTTGGTTTTTTACTTTTATAAGTTTTGAGGTATGACTTATCCTTTTAAAGGGTAAAATTTAGTTTAGAATATTCATACTTGTGCAATCATAACCATAATCAGCTCGAGAACCTTTTCACCACTCAGAAGAAACCTAGTAACTCATTAGCCATTTTGTTTCCTCTCTTTTTCTCTAATTCATGTTCTCTTAGAGTATTTGGCTATTCTGGATATTTCATGTAATTAAAATATTGCCATATGTGGCTTTTTATGTCTGGCTTCTCTGACTTTATCATGCTGTTTAAGGTTCATCCTTGCTGTAGTATAAATTCTTTTATTCCTGTTTCATTCCTTTTTATTGCTGAATCATATCCCACATTTTTATTTTTTTGTTCATGAGTTCTTGGACATTTATTCCCACTGTTTATGTATATGCTGCTGTGAACACTTACGCATATTTGCATGGTGAGTCAGTAACTCTTTGCAGCATTTGGAGAACTATCAAACTGTCTGACAAAACAACTATTATTTACATCCCCACAAACACTGTATGAGGTTTCCAATTTCTCCATTTCTTTGCCACAGGCGGTTTTGTTTTGTAGTTTTTTTGATAGGGTCGTCTGTGTAGCCCAGGCTGACCTCAACAGAGATCCTCCTGCCTCCTGAATGCTGGGATTACAGGTGTGCACTACCACACCCGGCCAGAGGTTTTATTTATTTTGGCCTTTTTGAGACAGGGTCTGGTTATGCAGTTCAGCCTGGCCTTGAGCTTACTTTGTAGCCCAGGCTGGTCTCAAACTTGCAACGATCCTTCAGCGTCAGCCTCCTGAGTGCTGGGGTTACAGGCACGCCACCACGCCCGCCCGTGGGCCAGAGGTTTTTAAATAGTATCTTAAGTCGTATTGATTTGCATTTCCCCAGTGAGATGATACTGAGCATCTATATGTGCAAATGGTTTTAAGCTTTTTGTCAGATAAGGCAACATCTATGTTGGGTATCTTTTTAATACGTCTCTGTGTATATGAATTCCTTCAGCCCTCCACCCGCTTTTAGAAATTTTGCATGGTACAGGGGCAGGATTTGGCTACATTACCCAGGCTAGTCTCAAACTTACTGGCTTATTTGATCCTTCCTCGATGTTCTGAGTAGCTGGGACTACTGACATGCACTACTATACTCAGCTTTTCTTTAAGTAACTTCACTGCCAGCTGACCTTGTCAGTACCTGTGGCTTTGGGGATAAGGTAGCAAAATTAGAAACAAACACCAATTTCACTGGCTATAAGCTAGGAAATAATATTGTTCAAACCACTGTGTAGTCGGGTACTCTCAAATCCAAAATGTCTTAAGGAAATCCTAACATTACACTACTTTCTGCCACTTAATTTTGGGCTTTATGTCAATAAAACACCAGACTAGCCACATCATACGAAGTAGATGATGATGGTGGTTATATGGCATTATGGATCTGCTTGTACCACTGAAATACATGCTTCAAAATGATTTAAATGAAAGTTTTAGAGAAATTCTTGCCTCTACATACTATTAGCTGAAATGTAAAATAGTACAGCGGCTATGGAAAACTGTGTGGCCGCCAGGGATTTAGCTCAGCCATACAATTGCCTGCCTGGCAAGCATGAGTTCAATCCCCAGTACCAAAAAAAAAAAAGCATGGCCTTTCTTCAAAACATTAAAAATAGAATTACCATATCATTCAGCAGTTTCACTTCTGGTATATACCCAAAAGAACTAAAAGTAAGGTCTCAAAGATATATTTGGATGCCTGTGTTCACAGCAGCAGTATTTTCAGCAACTCAAAGGTGAAGCAACCTATCTGTACAGATGAAGAAAATATGGTATACTATACAATAGAATATTAGCATTATGATATTCTCTTACATACCACAACATGGATGAGCTTTTTTTGAGTACTCAATGTGAAATGAATAAACCAGTCTCGAACCAAACAGAACTTCATGTATCTGAGGTTCCTACATTAAGTCAGTTTATAGACACAAAGTAGAATGGTGGTTGCCAGTGGATAGTGGAGTCAGCTGTTTTTTCACAGGTATACAGTTTCACTTCTGAAGTCTTAGAGGACATTAAAATTTTGTTATATATACTATTTAAAAAATGATCATTTGAAACTTTTTTAGATGACTTAAATACGGAACTGTTCACCAGTGCCAAATCACACTGTGAGAGAGAAGTTATAAACTGTTCATCTCCTGAGATGTCTGCAGAATTTAATGGGCAGTTTAACAAAGACAAGCAAGAACCAAGTGAGGATAAAGAAGCCAACTTAGAAAAAGAAAACAGTTGGTATGACCAGCGTAATCACTTCATAAGAACAGAGAAGCAAATAAAACATACAAAAAAAAGTCTTAAAAGGCCTGATTGGAATATAAGTAAGCCTCTCAAAAGGTATGTTCCAGCGTCAGAAAAGTACCCTAAACACCTTCAAAAGCAGAGAGAAGAAAAAAAGATAAGAAGGCAGATGGAACTGCTTCATTTGGTAGAGAGAAACAATCCTGAACACCTCTGTCAAAAGAGGGGCACTTCACCAGAAGTTCTTCCTTCGTCTCATCAAGAAGCTGAGTCCAAGGTCAGGTGGCATCTATTCAAAAAGGTAAAAACCCCTCTTATTTTTAAGCATATATTGACATTTCTAAATTTAAGCCAAAGTTTTCCACATCCACATTTTGACAAGGCTGTTTTGTCAAAACAAGTTAACAGCAAACTATAGTCTATGGGCAGATCCATTTTGCAGCCCTATAAAGTTTTATAGGAATAGAACTATGCTTAAATCATGAGTTCACCATGACTGGCTTTATGCTGTACCACCATAGTTGAGTAGGTACAGCAGAAACCACATGGCCCAAAAAGCTGAAAGTGTTTCCTATGGGGCCCTTTACAGACCAAATTTGCACTTACCTAACTGAATGCTTTTCAATATTTGAATACCTATGCAAGACCCTTGTTTATATTCAGTGGCCAATTGGAATTAGGAATTATGGGTTTGACTGGAAAAATACTAAATGTCCCATTCCATTATCTAGTATGTTACTCAAATAGTGTCCTTAGATTATTTCAACAGTAACCATTAAAGTACCTGAGCACATGTGGAAATACTAAATACTCCTATTTTTATGTATCCACCTTTTAGGAAGAACCACCTCTGAAAATTCACTCATTCAGCAAGGAAAGGTATATGGATTATTTCTGTAACTCCTTAGTAGTTTCTGTGTCCAATAAGAGCTGCAAAACATTTGCTCAAAAGTCTAGGTGAGATTAGGCACATAGTGGATGAAGACAGTAATATGAAAAGGTGAGGGGCAGAGGTTTAAGGGATAGGGTAGCATTTTAGCTAGACTGGGCCAAAGTAGGAATGTGGGTGACATTTTCTATTAGATCTAACTGTATTTTCTCGGTACATCTACAATGGTATAGGCATTCTACTTGGGTTGGGGGAGGAAAAGAGGGAATGGTAAAGACGAGAAATTCAGTTAAGCAGGGGTAGATTTAGAACTGTTAAAATGTTTATTTTGTGTCTTGTATGTATGAACTAGTAATTTGGAGTTGCCTCAGAATGTCACTGTGGTAGCAAATTTAGTTAAGATGGTGTGGACAGTCTTTATGGTGTACTATCTAAGGAGAAACAGGAGGCTTTAAAGTAACCCAGCTAGCACCAATCTTTAGGATCCAGCCATTTTTTTCCATCATCTGCAATACATATACTCTTAGCCTAGCACTGGTAAAATCTCAAATTAATCTTACTCTGTTGCCATGTTTTAGAAAGTTACAGACTTTAGGCTGTTATACATGGTGTTTCTAAAGATGGTACAGGTATATTTCAAATAACTTGAAATGTGATTGGAGAGATGTGTTTAAAAATACATAATTTCTTATTAAAGTTTCTTACAAGTAATTATTCTTTGAAAATAGGTTTCAGTCATCACCAGTTCCACCAATGAAAAGCAGAACACAACAAACTCAGACTGCTGCATTATACTTACCACTAAAAAACAGTAGCTATGAAAGAGAGAATCTGATGCTAGGAAGCAGTCAACCAGAATTATCAGCAGGGGTACCTGAATTGCCCCATTTTATTCCCTATGTTCGAACAAATGAGATCTATTACCTGGATCCAGATGCACCATTGTCTAGGTCTTCAACTGAGGACCCTCAGTACCAAAATAATTCTTATGGTAAGTAAACCATGTATTCTTTGTGAACTAATTGAAGGTTAATGTTACACACACACACACACCCTAATTTTATTTGTAAGTAACCCCTGTACTTAGTTCTAGAAAATATCTTATAAAGTGTGCCTTGTATGGTAGAATGAATATCAAGATTTTATGCTGTGTGCTTTCCCAGGATACAAATTTCTAAAACAAATCCTTAAAAATACTACAGCCTAACGCTGTATCATTATTAGAAATGTATTTTACTTTTGTTAATTTTATCTTGTTTTAGATTGTGACCAAGAACAACAGCTATTCAACTCTGACCAAGTCAAGGATCCACTTCTTAATCCTAACTTGCTGAAAAAGAGGGATCGACAGCAAGCAATCCTTAAGGGACTGTCAGAACTCAGACAGGTATGAGCTTTTCACCACGCCTAGACATGACTGTTCTGTGTGCAACGGGGGGGAACTGTGGCTGAATATTCTGATTTAGGTGACTTAACCACATTCCAGTTTTAATTACTTCAGCTCAATTAAATAGAAATAAAACAGAACTTCTCTCATTTCCTTTCATCTTACCATCTTTAAAAATTTTGGTATAAAATCATAAGACAATTTAAATATTAAGATCATTTTATTAAAAATGCATACATGTAAATGCCAAAACATCAGTAATGCTCTAAAACCTAAGACAAAAAACACAATTATGCTTTAATGAATTTTAACCAGTGTGGGCCATGGTTCTTAATGTGTTGGCAGCATAAAACTGAATGTTAGCATCTGTCCCAAAGAATTATTTAGTATGAAATTATATACATAACCTTACCAGACTGTTTCTCCCAGACCAAGATGTCTCATAACCTTGTGCTGCATGCACTGAAGCCTACCCCTGAGCTTTTGATTCACGTGTGTGCATAATATTTAGATAACATTTAAATGTGTTCTTTTTCACATCAGTGCCAAAGAGTTGGTTCAGGCGTTCCTTTCCTTTCATAGTGCTAGAAAATTGCCTTACTCTAGCTCATTTATTCATTTTAAGACAAATTAACACAGGGTTACTAGCTAACTCTGGTACAGATAGATGTATATAACTCTGCCTTGGTAACTCACAAAAGAGTTCCGAAGGCAAGAGGAAGGAATATCATACACACATTCACCAAACCAGTGTAGCCTAGCCTTATTTCAACAGAATTCTTAATGTTAGTCACTAAGATTTGTGCCATCAAGAATAAACAATGGCTACAGAGAAGAAGACTTCAGTGTCTCATCTCCATTTTAAGAGCACTTGGGAGTGGAAAAGCATTATGGAGGTCTGTTTTTTAAGAAAAGTTATCCCTACTGGTTCTTATGTTAAAAATATAATCTTATATAAATAATACCTATATAACATCCAAATTAGGTCTAGTTACAAGAATTACTAAAAAATTTTAAGACAAGACTCTGGCTATGGCCAACTAATAACGCTGCTATCCTGAGCTAAATACTAACAGGACAAGAAGATAAGGAATAATTTCCAACTTCGTTACCATATATACTTTACTAATATTTTACTATGATTTCAGGGCCTTCTCCAGAAGCAAAAGGAGTTGGAAACTAATCTCATGTCTTTAGCTGCAAATCAAGAAAAGAATTTTAGTTCTTCGTTTAAAATTTAGAAAGTGATAAAATGTGCTCATCGCTCTACTGTATTCAAATAGCCTAGTTCTATTTTTCAAATGCTCATTAAAAACTTGTACATTACATAGTAAAATCGTTCTTAATAAAACACTTTAAAAAAAAACAAAAATCTACTAGTAGAAAACTTTTTCTGCTGTCACAATCTCAGTGTTTAAAGTCCTGTTAAAAACTTTCTACTTACCTTAATAAAGCCTGAATTTCCTGACCTATTAACATTGTTCTTCCATACTTGTGAATACCAGTCATACAAAAAGTTTCACAAAAAGTTTCAAGTGCTACATCTAGGCTCCTCTAAAATGCTTTTTATGATTATTATAGAAACTGCAATTTTCGAAAACGTAAGAGGTTAATTTTAGTAAAGAGGCTGAGGCAGGAGGATTGCTGCAAGTTTGAGGCCAGCCTGAACTACAAAGTTGAGTTCAAGGCCAGCCTGAATTGCACAGTGAAAGCTTGTCAAAAACAGAAGAGAAGCACTAGATACAGGTTAAAGATTTGAAATCTATTTCCACCATATAGTTTATGTGTAAATAAGATCACTCAAAAATATACGTCTAAGAATAATGCAAGTTTCAAATTGTTTAATGCCTTTGATAACAACAGAAGCCCCAAGTTTTGAAACTGATTTGGTCAATGATTATTACACAAGCACTGAAAATCATAATTATCAAATACTATCAAAATCAAAACTGAAGTGAGGTGAATTTTTATATATCTAAGCCTGTAAGATTAAAAAATAATGCTGCTTGCTATTAGGTCCTATGTACACAAGTTTGTTACCTAAATGAAACTGTATTGTTAGAAATATCTTGAGGTACAAAGCCAAACTCTTATAAATATTAACATCACTGGCTTATACCTGTGTGAAACATTATACAAAAGCTTAAATCAAAATAGTCTGTATTATCCAACATTAGAGGAAGAAAAGTGAAACTGCCGCTTTTTACCATCCTTCTATAAACATCTAATTTTACATATAAAACAGGCTTCAATTTGAAGCTCAAATACAGGCAACAGGCAACAGACAAATGTAGACTTCAAAAAGTGCCAACATGAGAATTCAAGTACAATATATGTTAGAAATATATATATTTATTTCAGTTTTCAGATGTTTAAACTGTTACAGGCCATCATGATTTTAAATAAGAGGAAAAAACATTTCAGAAAGGGTAAGAAACCTTGTGTTTAAAGAATATAAATTGATAATTCACTGTTAAGAAACAGAAGAGGTCCACAATCTATTTTTTTAAAGTTACTGTATCTTTTTTCAATATGGCCTGAAACAATCATTTTTTTCTCCAATTTAATGGAGATGTAGATTCAGTATAAGCGGATAACAAGTAATTTTCATTTTCTTGAGACTGACTTGATGAAAGGGCATATGATGTTCCCAGAAAAGTCTGATGAGTGAGAACATTAAAATGACTAAACTGATGGGACATATTTAATGGACTCTGAGAAGCCTGAAAGATGCTATATGAATCTTGTTCTGCTGAATTGCTGTTTTCTCCTTCAGGACATACTATATCAATAGAAGTTCTCTCTTCAGAATCAATTTGGGAAGTCTTATCTTCTAATAAACTTTTTGATACGTCAAGAGACGACTGCACCCCAATTTGAATATTCTTTTTTTGATCTCTTCCACTTGATCCTTTGATTTCTTTCTCCAATATTTCTGAATGAAAATTGCTGCATACTTCTATATGTGAGATCTCATCCCCTGAATCCAGAGACATATCCTCTTCATCCTTTTCATCGTTTTCTAAAAGAGCTACATTTAAAAAACAAAAAGTCCTCCTCTATTGAAATACACAATTTGTTTAAGTTTTAAAGTTATACACTACTCACACAATATAACGCGTCAGGGTCAGCAAGTCCACAATCCCTTAAAGCTTGGTCTTCTGCCACAAGTTCACTTAGTCACAACATTCACACTAGGTGTGAATGTCCAGATAATCCGATGCTAAAAGCTTCTGCGAAATGTGTTCACGTTTAATGTTGGGAAATCCCAACTCCCAGCTCCAAAGGGGTTAATGTCAAAACAGCATCTAAAGTTATACGGTAATTCAGTATTTGACAAGACAAATATAAAATAAAATTTCTGACATCTAGCTTCACTGAATTACTAAATGGGTTAGCTGTATCTAATGTTTGATCATCTCTGCTTTTCACCAAAACAATAGTACATCTTTCAGTTTACATAGATCTGGAACCAAAGCAGAGGCCATTGCACAGAAGACTGAGGCTATGATAGCCTTACAATAAATAAATTGCTTTATAAATCTGAGATTTAGTGGCCCACAGCTGAATTCCACTAATCAGTTTCCTACTTTTTTCTTAATAAAACTCCTTTGTTGGACAAGTCAATAAAGTTTACATACCCTCAGAGAGAAAATGCATAATCCATAGTACAGTACACAGTCTACAGTATAAGCAGAGTGCGTACAGCAGTCTGTAACTGAAAACTTCTACTGACTACAGTATGACAGATGAACAAATCTAGTCCGTTTTAAATCTCAGAACTGTAAATGCCTTGAAACTAATCCTAAGGCTCTTTATGCTGAGGTGAGTGGCTTCAAAATAGGCATTTCATTATTTAATAACAGACAAAACATTCCTCTTTTTCTGTCTGCCTTAAATGAAAAAACTACTGAAAAGTTACCTGACTGTGACTCAAGAGTCTCATTAGCACCAAGGAATGGAAGGCTTTCTTCTGCGACTGAGTTGTGATAGCCCACGAGATTTTTAAAGTTTTGCATAAAGTCTTCAGCAGTTGCAACTACTATTCCATTATCTGTATAACTGGAAATCATCTTGATATTCTTTTCTAAATTAAAGAACAGGTTTATGATAAACCAAGTGAAAACAGACATGGACAAATAAAAATACCCCCCCCACACACACCTCTACTCATGTTCAAAATTGTAGTTTAACAGCCCCACAAAATCCTTTCATTGATATTCATCTATTCATAGTAGAAAACTTACCAGTATTCTCTCTTTACCTGTTAAAAAGACTATGTGTCGCTGCTGTATGTTCTGAGCCTGAAGTCTGATAAGGCAATCCAGTTCTGGAGCATTTCGAGTTTGGGAATCACAACTGTGGTATGACAAAATTTCAACCAGATGTTTCTTCTGATAGACATTCAGAAGTGTCAACAGACTTAGAGCTTTAGCATTCAATCTGAAATTAAGCAGAATTCACTATCTGTATCTGCACTAAAATTTAGTATGGAAATCTTGCTTCAGATTAAAACCATTATTTTTCAACTGACACAACTAATGACTACAGCACTGCTCAGTTTAGTATCAGACACAAGTGCTTCTTAGGCTAGAAAAAGAGTAGGAGTTAGGCAGCCCTTAAGTAAGATGGAGGGCTGAGGTAAGTTGAGTGTCAAAGCCTGAAAGTAAGCTGCTCAGTTTACACTAAATTTTAATCATTCTACTTACTAATTAAATAGTTGCTTTTAGTTTTATTAATTTTGAATTTTAATGAACAGTATCAACAAATACAATACACGACTATTTCTAACTGGACAAGTTGCACTTTTGGGTCTCAGTACTGTTTATCGAAAAACAGTAATACAAATTAAGATTCCCAAGGGTACTTCACGGGCTTTGAAGATGAATGACTAAGTTTAAAAAAGTAAACTGCTGCTGGGATTAGTGGCCTATGCCTGTAATACCAGTTACCTGGAAGACAGGCAAAAAGATCACAAGTCTGAGGCGAGTCTGGGCAACTTAAATTTAGCAAGACCTTATCTCAGAAAGGCATGGGGATGTAGCTCAGGGATGGAGCAGCCTAAGTTTATCCCCAGTACCACCTACAAAGAGATAGAAGAAAAGATTTGCTGCAACTTTTCTAAGGTGCTAAACACTTTGAAATTATTTAAATCTGAATTTCCTGAAAAGTACCATTAAAAAAAAGGGGGGGGGCACGGTGCACATGTATATAACCCCAACACTCTGTAACTGCAGGTTTGAGCCAGCCTAGGCAATTTAGCAACTTAGCAAGACCTTGTCTCAAAAAAAGACTGGGTATGTAGCTCAGCACATAAGCCCTCCATTAAATTCCTAGTACTGCAAAAGTGAGCAAACAAGTAACTGGTTATTTTACTCACAATAGATTTAGGCCAATTTTACCTATACACAGAACACAAAACTTCAGCAAACATCTACTTATCACATCCTAAAAAGACTACAATAATTTGGTATTTATGCTCCTTCATGACTGGCTATGGACATCTGTAAAAACAGCAGTGTCCATAATTTACAAACAGACAAGAGAAAAATTTTTGTGAGCACAATGTGAAAATCAACAACCATTATAGTTATCTTCCAAATCTTACCTGCCCAGTTCTTTTAGTCTTTTCTGAAATTTACAGTGGACTTTCCACTGCCATTTTCCTTCTGGAGTACTAAGTTCTTCAAGGAATGTCAAAAAACTTTTAAGGCTCTCTGTTAGAGATAATGAAGTTCAATAAGTAACCATCGCTCCTCACTTGAATTATCAAAGCATTCATATTACGGAAAAACTCCTACTTTCCTATGTACTATTTTCATTTTCTTTTACCTTCCTCTAAAGGGAAAGAGACCTCTAAGAATATAGTATACCTATAAAAAATATACTGATGACAACAATACCAGTAATACAGCACAAGAAAAGATGGAAATGTACTAGTTATCTGGGAATGGTAGAAAAACCAGCTGTGATGGTGCGCACCTGCAATCCCAAGACTCAGGAGGCTGGGGCAGGAGGATCGTTGCAAGTTTGAGACCAGCCTGGGCTACAAAGTGAGCTCAAGGCCAGCCTGAACTGAACAGACACACTGTCTCAAAAAAAAAGTACCAGTTGCTAGTTTTAGTCTTCTAACAACCTAGGAAGCAAGGGGGAGTTACATGCTCAAAAAAATGATCTTACCAATTGTGACAACCTCTGGATTTAGAATTGATTCATCAGACACAATAACACCTCCAGATACAAATAACTCATTGTACGTATGATTTTTAACATCATCCAGGCTATCAACACCAGCAAAACTAACACTGGGAAGGGTCTTTAAAGTCACCAAGCCAGGTACCTATTAAAAACCAAAATAGAAATAAGGATGGCTAAGGAAATGAACTGAAACTTGTATGAAGTGACCTCCAGGAAAAGTCCAACAAAATACAATAAGGCTCACCCAGATTACTGCATTCACCTGGAAAGTCATATACAAAAATAATTTACCCTTCATTTTTTCCCAATACATAAACCAACATTTATGTACTGGAGAAACTATCATGAGCAAAAAGTACATTAAGGGCACAATTTTATCTTCAAAGCTTATTTTAAAAACTTTAATCTCACAGATTTAAAAATGTTTTAAAAATCAAAATAAGTAGTGAATTTGACTTTAACATTCTACCTTGTGAATGAAACCTGCAATATCTTCATTTTGAATAATAATCAATAGTTTGTCTAATTTTGATCTTCTTTCCAAAAACTGTTCCGGATGACACTCTGTATTGCCTAATTTGGTAAGATATTCCTATTAAAGAAAAACAACTAAATCAGCATTAAAAGACTTTTTTGCAAATATCACTTTTAACACTACAAATGCAACATAAAGTGATAAATTTATTACTACTAGGAAACTTAACTATGCAAATAGGAGACACCAGTGCTCTACCACTCTTATAGAAGAGGAATAAAAAGGTCAGAGCTTCACAAATCACTTTCATAATGTTAGATACTATGCAAGTAAAACCAAGTAAAACCAAGTAAATTCCAGTGTGAGGTGGCAGAACTGTTAACGATGTAGCCCAAATTCTTGAGCAGGGTTTTAGTTATTATGAGAAACCCACAGCCCAATCATTAACCACTCCCTCACTCTCTTTTCCTTATGCAGACCCTTAGTTACTTGCAACAGTATTCCTGGAATGTGCCTCTTCAGTCACAGAAAGTTTTAACATCTTAAGATCATTTAATTCATAACAGCTCAAAAAGTAGAGCCTTAGTATGCTCAATGGTATTCACACACCAATTTGCTATTTGTGTCAAGTGTACATCTTTGAGCAGAGCAGACTGTCACATCTAACACCTCCGTCCACGCTAGTAGCTTGGTACTACCTTTCACAGGACACAGGCAGTCAGTCAGTCTCTGCAGGGTTCCCTTTCCTCCTTGCTTGCTGGTAGAATGCTAAACCCTGAAGCAAACTACAGGATCCTGGAGATCACATTCCTCATTTCAGATGCAGGGGATTAATTTTACAAAGATCAGCATGGCTGGTCAGATACCCATGATCAAAGCCCAGCTTCCCTGACGAACTATTTTTTCAAGAGCTGCCTGAAGTGTTACACCTAAAGAGAACACTTCCACATACATATCCCTAAATTAAAGCAGCATATTCTACACTGATTTTGCTCTAACCTCTGAGGCTTGTAGGTATCTGAGATTAGTTTAGCCACTTAATGAAAAAGTATATTATGTCTGACAGCCTGTGTTGGTGATTTTGGTCTTTTTACATTAAAACGCTTTAAACATTAAGAAGCTTTAGGCAAGATAAACTTTAATTTAGATAAGACTTTAATTCATACTGTAACAAAAGTTTAACTACAGAAGTTATTAGGAAGTTTAGATTTTAGTACCATTTATAACATTTTTTTAGAGAATTTCCAGTGGATACTAACTAGAAGAATTAAAGTTCCAATCTGATTTTATATCAGATTTGTAACATAAACAATGATGTGTTCTATGCTAGACTGAATTAAAAACACCATTCATAAGGAAATGCGTTTCCTATTTGTTTTGATCTAAATATCACACAACTATTACCATCCATTTTTAAAAGATGGAGGGAAGTGGAGTTAACTCTGAGCACGCCAAAACTCTATCCAACCTTTCTCTCACCCAGCCCTACACCAATGTGGTGCTATTTTCCAAAGAGTTCTGTGCTTGGGAATATGTTGGCAGGGATGGGAAATAGTTGGGAAGCTCTACATTCTATCATACAGGGCAAAAATGTAACCAAATCCAATTTTCTCTTCCCAGGGAACAGTAAGACTGAGCACTCTGAATTCTCGTTCATTCCTATGCTTTTCAGGTCCTTGTTGGGTACACAACTCATGACATACATAGACAGAGATCCTCGAAGAAACAAAAAGCTTAATTACCTGTCAGTAGTACTGAGTTTCTGGGCCACTCTGGGGTGTAAGTTACTAATTTATAGTCCCTGTAGTCCCTCTAATCCCTCTGCTTCCTCAAACAAAACAGGGAGACACTCTAGTGCAAGTAAATTTCATAAATGGAAACAAGCGTTTATTTTAAAACCCGGGGCATTCCCTTAAGGAATAAAATCTTATGTTTAGTGAGCACTAATTAATAATAGTAAACCACTGATAGAATTGTTCCAATGTGTTATATAACTTACATATATAAATTATCCTGTGAATAAATTTTACATATCTATGTCTTAATACACAATGAGGTGTGTGTTTAAAACACTTGAAATGTTGAAGTCTACTCTCCAACTTTAACCAAAAAAAGAAAAGAAAAAAAAAATACACTGAAGAATTTTCATGACTAGGGAGTCTTTCAGGGTCACTAAATTTTTCTTTTTTTTTTTTATCATTTAAGGTCATAGGGAATCATGACAGGTTATCAAGAAATGCCAAAAGAACGCATCATTAAGCCATCCCTGCAGTTTTGACTAACAAAACTCAATGTAAGATAAACACTGGCGGACCAGGGATATAGATCAGCAGCATAAATGCCTGCCTGGCAAGCACAAGGTTGTGAGTTAGATTCCTGAGACCCAAACATAACATAACACAACACAACACAACACAACACAACACAACACAACACAACATGGATACTGGCAACTTACTTTGCCTTTTATTTTTCCCCCTTCCCCCAAGCAAGCAACATTTGTTTTGTTTTGTTTTGTTTTGTTTTTTTATGAGACAGGGTCTCGCTATGTAGCCCCAGGCTGGCCTCCAACGCACAGGGATTCCCTTGCCTCAGCCTCCCAAGTGCTAGGATTACAGGTGTACACCACCACACCCAGCAAAAGCAACATTTAAAATCTCTGCACTTTAAGGATATTTGGAGTATGTACATATAGAGACTGGTTTTTCTTCTTTTACAGTAAAGATCAAACCCAGGATCTTGTACATGCTGGGCAAACACTATATCACTGAGCAGTATATATGTACAAATGTTCTTAAAAATTATACGTAAGACTCTAAATTCTGAGATATTTAGATCACAAGTTCTCAATTCACTAATTCATTTTAATCACTGAATTATGAAAATGTGTAGTGAACCTTTTTTAAAAACTCCATTTTAAAGTTAGACCAACAGGACATTTTTACAGCATTACTATCACATTCTTATTTAGTTACCTTTATTTCTTTACAGAGCATACTCTCCTCTTCTTCATGAATATAAAATTTCACAGTATTTTTCTGGACATCTTTCATGATTTTAACCAAACTATTAAATACTTCAGGTTCTAACTGGCTTATGAAATTTGAAAGAGCAGGCTGGGCAGAAATGTTTACATCACTGGGTGATTTTGTTTCTTTTTCTACTGGCTCCCGGGCAGAATCACCAGGTACAGTATGATCAGAAGTCAACATTAACTCAGTAGCATGGTGTGGCTGGTTCATTTCTCCTTCAGTTAAACCCAGAGTTGAAGAGGAATGCTGTTCATGAGAGTTGGCATCTTTCAAAGCATCACTACAAACTGGCTCAAAGAGGTGCTTATTGTTGAAGTCACTTGAGGAAACTGACACATGCCTTCCAAGAGGATTCAATGCTATCGTTGTACTAAAATCATTAGAATTAAGTGGTGGCAAATCCCCCCCCTTAGCTGATGCTTTAATAATAACAGTATTTAGCTTCTCATGCAAACCATCTACAAATTCCTGTACACCAGCTTTGGAAGTCTTAGAATATATGAACTCAGAAAGCCGTTTTATCTTCTCTTGTGTTGAAAAGATAGGTGCAGAAATTTTACTGATATAGAAAACATTGTTTTGCTTCAAAATCTCTTCTATCTTCCTAGAAAAGAGATTGTATTCTCCTAACACTGTTCTCTCTGTAGTTTCACTCACTGCAGACGGCTCTGCTGCTGGCACACACTGTTCCTCCACTGTCACCACCTGACCTGTCAACACGTCATCCTCAGTGGTGCCCTTTAGTGTGTCTGTAAATGGAGAGGATGGAAACTGGTAATCAGAACTTCTCTGTCTACTTATTACCCGGGGGTCGTTAGGGAAGGCCTCCTGTGGTGGTGGACACACCAGTTGTTCATCTGGTGATTTCATACCTATACAGGAAGAATTATTATTATAACAGCAATCAAAAAAAGGAAAAAAAAAACATCTGAAAACTTAGGAAGAAAAAAAAGGTCAAGTATATATTAAGAACTAAATTAGGCATCAGAAGTAAAATAGAAACCTCACCTACTGATGTGAACCCTTTTTCCTATGTGCCCGACCTACTTAGGCTGGACTCTGGATTATCAGTATACAGAGTAACAATGCTGAATATTAATTTATTTCTTTTGAAAGTGTTCAATGGATCCTATCTGGCATCAACACAAGTTAAGTCACTGCTTCTTTTTGGTTCCTTACCATTCTATAGATCTGACTTTAATAGACACATTTTAACCAGGGTGGTCAGTTACATCAGCTTTCCAACTAGTATATTCCTTGCTGGGCGATATCAACTATAACACTCCCTTAATATGAGAACTGAGTACCAGGCAACTGAAAAAGTGCCAAACAGAAATGCTGTGAGAATAACTGCCAAGCATTTAGGTTTTAGAATTTAGGATAATCTTCCGTTTTCAGAATTTCTCTCATAGGGTTGCCAAGTAGATTTCCTGCAACGTTAGGAAAATGTTAGTTCACTGTATCAGAAAAAAACTCAACAAAACAGGAAGAGAATATATTTCATAGCTGCATTAAAAATAATACTTTGATAGCACTTTCGTAAGTATTTCATTTTGTTTGGAAACAATCCCAAGAGAAATCAGGACAGCTACTATCTTGTTTATCTTCTCAGAATAAAGAGAGCTTTCAATTAGTTGATGATAATAAGACAACAAGTTTTGACTCTACAACCAGCTCAATCTACAAAATCATACTTTGTCCCACAAATCCTTTTTTTTTTTTTTTGCGATGCTAGGGATTGAACGTAGGGCCTTGCACATACTAGGAGAGTGATCTACCACTAAGCTACATCCCCAGTCCTTGTCCCACAAATCTTAAATTCAAACATGGTACGTTTTCAAAACATTTCTAAATCCATCTTAAGAAATGAGGGAAAATATATTTTTGATTTACAATAATACATCTTAGGAAAAGAAAACTATTGATGATCTTTGCTCTAGTGTCGTTTCCCTTTTCAAAAATTACTAATCTTCCTTAAAATTTAGCCAACTGCTACTGTAATATAGGAAATGGTACCTCAAAATCAAAAAGTCTAGCTAAAGGGTTTCAAGCCCATGGTACTTTAGAAATAAGACAATTTCATTAAGTTCACACTTAAGTGTACCAGCATGCTTTCTGCACAAAATTTAGTTTCGATTTTCTCCACATTCACACTTTTCCAAATGTTTAAACACCCTAAATCAGTACCAATCAGCTTGTGACATTCTCTACCAATCCTAGTGGTCACCATGAACCACTGCATGCATTAACTTCTGCAAAAACACTTGTTAGTAAAGAGTAGGCCCACAGGTAGAAGTGAGAAGGGAAATGAAGTATCCATCTTGTAGAGAGAATTACAACTGTATAAAATTGATAAAACAAAATTCAACTTTCTGTAAGATTTTTCAAGAATATTCAATGTCGGGCTGGGGACGTGGCTCAGTGGTAGAGGTTTTGCCTTGCATGCATAAAACCCTGAGTTCAATCCCCAGCACTACACACATGCAAAAAAAGAATGTTCAATATCCTCCTTAAATCTACGATACTAAAATAGAGTTTAGCACACAAATAAAATGTCTGGGAAGTTGACCCATTGAGAGGAAACTAAGTGTACTTTCCTTAGTATTTTTTTTGCCTCTTGAATTATGTACCATTTGAAACATCTGACTTATTCAAATAAAAAAAGAATTGTGTTTTGTAAAATAAATGGGCTGAAGATTACCCATAATTTTAAAACTTTTGAATTAGTATTTTAGATGAAATACCTGTTCCTAAAATTTGTAGTTCAACATCTGACCAGTAAGTTTCTTCCTGAAGGACTATGGATAAAGAAAAAAAGTTTTAAACTTAAAATATAATTTAAATCCACATGGAAAATTTTCCAAATGACAAAATCCTGAATCAAATAAATCCTTTTCAAAAATGTAGCCAGGTGTAGTGGCACATGCCTGTAGTCCCAGGTAAGGCAGGAGGATCGCTGTGAGTCTAAGGCCAGCCTGGGCTTTGTTACAAAGTGAGTTCAAGGTAAGCCTGCACTGCATAGTGAAACCCTATTTCAAAAAGACATTAAAAAAAAAAGTAAGTAAACACCACTTTACTTTAACCAAATTTCTCTATATAGTTTTAGGGTCAATAAGTTTATTATGTAAAAGAAAATCTTCATCAATAAATGACCTAAAAGATACATGTCTCAATATCCATAGTAATGAGTATCATTAGAATACCATAATACTTGGACTGACAAGTGAAAGTAGTAAATTCTCTAAAGAGAACATCACTCAGATTAATCTTTCAATTACAAAATATGAATACAGTATTCAAAATAAGAGGAATGCAGATGCCTATGGAGCATTGTGAAGCACAAACAAGGTAACTGCTATTCTAGTGACAAAGAATTACTGATAGATGCACAATTAACCACTTAGCAGTCCAATTATTTAAATACAGGATGACCAAAACTTGTCTATTTTTTTCACTAATTTTTATAAGATAATAGTGGGAAATATAAAAATGACAATTTTGTTGGGTGTGGTGGTGCATTCCTGTAATTACAGCACTCAGGAGGCTAAGGCAGGACTGCCTTGAGTTCAAAGCCAGCCTGGCCTACATAGTGAGTTCAAGGTCTGCCTGAACTACATAATGAGACCCTATCTGAAAAAAATAAAACAATTTTATCAAATTTATTCAATACAAGAATCAACTGGTTAAAATGATACCTGCCCTAGCAACACTTGGGATGGTCAGTACATAAAAAAAGTACCACCCAAGTCACTCAGGTTAAACTGCGAAGTGGTTAATGATTTATATATACATATGGTATTGTCTAAACTTTCTACAATTAATAAAACTTGTATCAATGCCCTACTGATGGAGAACCAGAAATTCAAGTAGGAATTCTGAAGAAAGACACATTGGAAGGAAAGCAAAGCAAGCCTTCTCACCTGGTGTTTGTTTCTCGCTGTGTTTCCCCAGTTGGTCTTCTGGGCTTTTTGTGTCCCCTCCTGAGGGAAAGCAATAGATTTGTAGACTCTTCATACAGCAGTGACACGTACAAAGCACTGTTCAGACAACCCTAAGTCTAACAAATGTGAGTATTCCTTCTTTTGCCTAAAACATTCCCGGCAGGTCTTTTGGAAATAGGAAGCTGCTTCCCATTCAGCTTCCCATTCTGTTAGCTTAAACCCCTGGTGGTACATGCAGGACATTGGGCTGCTTGCACCACTCATGGTACAAACAAATCTAATTACTTTTATCAGTCTTTTTACTAATAAAATTAATGCAAAGCTGCCCCGTGGGACAGTCATGCATGTCCTGTCAGTGGTGCAAATCTCCCAGCAGTGAGACGTATAAATTTTAGCCTCACTGTGAATGTATTAATACTGAATTATCTTAAACAGATTAGATGGGATATCAATACCTAGATGCCATGCCTTCAAATGCCTCTCAACACCAAGTATGAATGCGTTTAAATGAGGAACGGTTAGGATAATCATCTCTTGAACTATTTCCCTAGTCTACTTTTCTCACATAAACTAATGTCTCCAGCTCAAAAAAAAAAAAAAAAAAAAAAAAGAGTACCAGTTCCTGCTGCATCATCCCCTCTGGGCCACTTGCCCTTTCTAATAAGTCACTAAGTAATTCTGAAGCCCATAGAAACTCAAGTTTTAGAAATTCTCAAAATCCTTGGAAGTCTCATAGGTTTTAGATCACAAGCCAAGCTATTTTTTAATCAAACAGTCAGTTTTTCTTAAAGGTTAAATAAATGAACATGATGTCCCCTGAATACATTTCCAAAAATATTTAGTCAACAAAGATGAATAAGAACTTGGAATGTTAAAAGAGTATATATTTATATGGATTTTCACAGAGAAATTAGAATACTGCAAAACAATAATCTTGAAACATTTGCCTATTTTTGCCCCATGGATCAAGAAGCTTTAGCATATATGCATTTGATCACTTCAGGCCATGATCTAAGATGATCTAATCTATTTAAGTTAATTCAGTATTAATACATTCACAATGAGACTAAAATTTATACGTCTCACTGCTGGGAGACTTGCACCACTGACAGGACATGCATGACTGTCCCACAGGGCAGCTTTGCATTAATTTTATTAGTAAAAAGACTGATAAAAGTAATTAGATTTGTTTGTACCATGAGTGGTGCAAGCAGCCCAATGTCATACATGTACCACCAGGGGTTTAAGCTAACAGGTATAAGCTAAGAAAGCACACAAATGAACCTTAATATGACCACTTATTAGAAGACAGCTTGTTATAGTAAAGTTTAAGAAGTATTGGCTGCCAAAGAGCATCATTTCATCTCTATACTTAACTTCCCTTTTAAGAAACATGTCTTCTGACAATCTTCATTTGATCATTTGCACACCTGATTCCATGGAGGGAGTATGACCTAAATCTCTGTTAATATAAGTCCTTTTGCAGACATCTGACAATGCTGGCCAAGAACAGCATCACTCAGTGACAAACATTACACTGTTCAAAGTAAAAGACTAAAGATGTCACAGCCAAGTAAGATGAAGCACCTTAAAGACCCAAGAGTAGAACATAAAAGATGAAACCTTTTGGAAAACTGATCCATAAGTAAAAGGAAACCATGTAAGACCTAATACATTTATTCTTACCTGTAATTGGAATCAGTTTCCAATGTATTTCAGTCTCTTCAACATTATTTGACTTAGACTGTTGTCTATGGAATCCATGTTCAATGGGAACAGTGGGACACAAACTGCAATCTTCAAAATTATTCACGTTAATTAAATTTGGATCCTAAAAATTAAAGTACATATTCAGTAGCTTTCTTTTTAGTAAATTTTAATGTAAAGATTTTTTTTTTTTTTTTTTGCGGCACCAGGGGTTGAACTCATGACCTCGCGCTTGCCAGGCAGGTGCTTAGGCCACTGAGCTAGGCGCCCGGCCCTTATCTTTTTGAGACAGGGTCTCACTATGCCATTCAGGCTGGTCTTGAGCTCACTTTGTAGCCCAGGCTGGTCTTGAACTCACAATGATCCGCCTGTCTCAGCCTCCTGAGTGCTGGGATTACAGGTGTGAGCCACCACGCCCAGCTGTCAAGAATATTTTTTCAGAGGAAATTCACAAGATTCAACCTAAACACCACCAATGAGTAGTATCAACAAGGTAAAGTGATAATACTCTATCTCAAAACAAAAACAATTCTTCCTCTCAAAATATAATTTGATGTTCATTACAGCAGTGACTCAGAACTTATGATAAATTACCAGATAGTAAATATTTCAGAGTTTGCAGGCCATATACTCAACTCTGCATTGTAGTATAGAAACAGCCATTGACATAGATAATAACACCTAAATCAATGAGCATAAAACTTTAACTGCAAAATCAAGTGGACTCTCTGGTCCACAGCCATCAATCTGAGTATTAAATATATTGGGAAATACTAACAATACAGATTAGTTTCTCAATGCCTTCCTTACATACTTCCCCATTTAAGCCTCCTACCATCATTTCCCACCCTAAATATCCCAGAAGAACATGGAGAAAGGTTGAGGACATGCACAGATGACAAAGGCTGAGAAGAATGAATTAGAAATAAGGCCACGGGAATATGACACCATCCTGGTGGTGTGCTCAATGATGCAGCCATTTCTTGAAGGAAATTAAAGCTATTTCTCAGCTATCAATTAATCCTCTAAGCAATAACCACAAATAAACTACATGCCTTAGTGAGCAAGGCTAAGTTACTTCAGAGGTAATCTGAACAGCCACTTGTTTTACATTACTACTTACACAAAAAATATAAAGTATGTATCCTATTTATTACTCTGGGACAGTGAGTTCAGTCATGGCCTCATCTTTAAGTTTTCTGTTAACTGACACCAGATAGCAGCCAATGCTTTAAGGACTCAATTTTATTATGAAACAACATGGAATTAACTTCCAATATGCCATTTCTGGCATGTCCAGCTTTAGTTTTATCATAATGTTTGAACTTTATATAAACCCTACAAGCAGGAAGGAAAACAACTACTTTGGCATTTATATATTTGTAATAAAGAAAACTTAGAGGTACCATGCTGGACAGACATTTTTACTCAGAAGTGTATTTTAGTTCTTATGAAAGGAAAAACCATTCTATGAAGCATACTCAAATGCTCTCTTAGAAACATTAGTGAAAAACAAACAAAAAGACATATGCTTACTTCTTTCAAATGCAGCTTATGGTCAATGCCTACTTCACTGGTGGAAACAGCAACGGGATACTTTAAAGATGAATTACTAACTTCTAACAACGGACTCTGAACACCTTTAAAATGTACATTTTCAATTTTTGTACAAGTAGGCTGCTCATATTCTTTCTTATCTGAGATAGAGTTCAATTTATGCTTCTGCCTCAGCTCTTCATAGGCATCATCAGTGTTCAATCCTAAGGCTTTATTGACGGTCTCTGTTAGAAAAGCATCAGAATGGCGTGCATTTGCTAGCGTTTCTGACAGCCAATTACACAGCGTATGAATGTCACCAACGCCAGAGTTACAGGTATCCTGCTGCTGCCGTCTCAAGTCAGCATCATGCCCAACTAAGCCAATAGGCTGTGAAGACTCTGAGGAAAAAGAAAGAAAATTCACCTCCTGAACTTATGTTCAGAAGTCAGCATACATAAGTCAAATAAGCCTTTAAAATTACTTACATGAAACTTATGGGGAGAAGTCATACGAGTAGGACTTCAGTTTAACAAACATGCCCATCTCTTACTTTAAAATTCATTGCTTGTAAAACTTTGTACACAGGTCAAACTTCCTATTACATGTGGATAATACATTAATAACCATACTACAGTTACCTTAAATTCTACCACCAAAATCCTAGTCAATTAGTTCACAAAAGATAAAACATTTGCACTTGCTATTTTGCCAATTATTAGGAAAAGATGCAAATTACAAGAAAATCTACTAAACAACCTTGGCTTTTTATTTCTATTTCCTCTACTCCTCTTATATTTTGTCCTTAAAGCACTCTTACCTTCTAAGCTTTATCTTGAATGGCTAAATTACTTTAATATTCATAATGAAGCTAGGATATTAAAGATACCAAAAAAATCCACCAAACTTAAATCAAGAAAGACTGAGAGAAAACATGTTAAAACAGGGTTTCAGGCAGGTATAAATTTGGACAATCTACCCAACTTTCACAAGAGCAGACATTCAGAAAACCATGTGCTTTCAGTCAGACGTGGTGGTGCACACCTGTAATCCCTGTTACTTAGGAGGCTGAGGAAGGATTATGTGTTTAAGGCCAGCCTGGGCAACTTAGTGAGACCCTGAATCAAAAAAAGAGGAGGTCATATGTTTCGATGCTGGAATGGATATTATGATTTCTAATTTAGGAAGGGTGTAATGAACCACAGTAAAAATAAAAGAAACAATATACCACATACTTATTCTAATTATAAGTAATATTATATAATTATTATTCTAATAATAGGAAATTACAGATCAGGCAAAACTAATCTAGAGACAAAAAACAGAGCAGTAGTAGATCTGGGTGAGCTTAATCATAAAAAGACTTCTGAAGGGTAATAAAAACGTTCTAAATATTGGAGTGGTGGCTATACAACTGTCAACATTCATTAGACTGTATGCTTAAAATGGGTACATTGTATACATATTGTACCTCAAAAAACAGAGGAGGGGTTTCAAAGGTTACTTCATGAAATAAGTGGGTTCACCACCAAATCAAGAGCAGGATATTTTAAGTTATAATCCAGTCTTCAAATCTCTACTTTCAAAAAAAAAATGCAAAATAACTACAAATAAGAAATTCCTAGAAATCTTATCTACACACTTCTTCCTTGGCCTCATTTTACTTTTAAGCTTTCCTCCCACTCATTTTATTTATATATTTATCTTTCTTTTGAGACAGGGTCTTGCTATGTAGTTCAGACTTCCCTGAACTACACAGCCCAGGCTGATTTCAAACTTGGCAGTGATCCACCTGCCTCTGCCTCCCAAGTGCTGGGATCACAGGCGTGTACCACTATGCCCAGCTCCTATCATTTAAATTATTTACAAAACCTGTTATTTTACATACATGGAATCAGTCAATTATCAGCCACAAACTATTAAATGGCCATTATGTATGAAGAGCTAAGAAATAAACAAGAGGCAGGAGTGGTGGTGCACACCTGTAATCCCAGCACTCAGAAAGCTAAGGCAGCAGGATTGCCATGAGTTCAAGGGCAGTATGGGCTACACAGTGAGTTAAAGGACAGCCTGAACTACAGAGCAAGACCCTGTCTCAAAGAAGAAAAAAAAAAAAAAAACTGAGTTAAGAGTATAGATTTTGCCACTATGTAACTTTAGGTAACATCATTTAATTTACCACCAAAGATAGTTTTCTTATCTGCAAAATAAGGATAATGCCTAATACCTGCCGGGTGTAGTGGCGCACACCTGTAATCCCTACACTTGGGAGGCCGAGGCAAGAAGATTGCCACAAGTTTGAGGCTAGCCTTGGGTACACAGTGAGCTCACTCAAGGCCAGCCTTAACTACACAGTAAGACCCTGTTTCAAAAATTAAAGACAGACAGACAGACAGACAGACAGGAATGAAGGAAGGAAGGGAGGGAGGGAGGGAGGAAGAGAGGGAGGGAGAGAGAGCAAGCAAAGAAGCAAGCAAGCAAGCCAAAGCACCTAGAATATAGCACTTAAAACTGTCAAGACACAGGTCAACAATTTAAGACAGACAGCATGTATCAGTAAGTGTCAACAGGTTCAGCACAATTCACAAGTTCAACATAAGTTGAAGGAGATGGAGACTATCAATGAACAGAACCACCAGAAAGCTGAGGAAGGTTCTTTGACCAACAGACACAAAAGAGAAGTGCACGATGCTTCAGGAAAAAGATAAAAGGAAGTAAAAGACTGACCACAACATATTCCAAGGAGAGAGATGAAAATCTTAACTAGAGTACATGAAAGAATGGGGAAAATGGCTGGATGAAGCCAGTCTATAACAGAATGCCGTGTACAGGTGAGATTGATCACAACTTAACAAAGCAATATTGAAAAGAATATGATACTGTAATGAATTAAAGAAATTAAGTCAAAAAAGCCACCAAGGAGATGAGACTAAGGACAAGGAAAATAACACTGGAAAGAAAAAGAAATACAAGGGAAAAAAACCCTTGGAATTACTACTGCAGATAACAGCTCTGTCAAAAAATATAACTTTCTTTGTACTGTCCAATACAGGTTGTATAGCAGGTGCAATGTATTTTTATTTCATTTTTATTCATTTAAGCTTAAATAACACGTGGCTAGTAACTGATATACTGAATTAGTATAAGAATAAAAGACAGATAAAAGTCAGAACACAAATATAGATTGCTGGTAGCATAAAAATGTAATAAGGCAACCGGGCCTGGTGGCACACGCCTGTAATTCCAACACTCAGGAGGCTGAGACAGGAGGATTATTGCGAGTTCAAGACCAGCCTGGACTACAAAGTGAGCTCAAGGCCAGCCTGAACGGCATAGCGAGACCCTGTCTCAAAGACAAGGGCTGAGGATTTAGTTGAGTGGCATAAGCGCCTGCCTGGCAAGCGTGAGGTCGTAGGTTTGATCCCTGGTGCCAGGGTGGGATGTGGGGCAGGGAATGTAATAAGGATATTGATCTGTCCAACCTAGTCAGAGAGAAAATAAATCTGAAAACACAGGAAAGCTGGGTGGGTGATACACGCTTATAATCCCTGGACTCTGGAGGCTGAGGCAGGAAGACTACAATAGTGAGTTCAAGGCTACGCTGGACTGCTCAACAAGACCCTTTCTAAAAAACGAGGAAAAAAAAAAAAGACAAGACAAGGAAACTGCTCAATAAGAAATGGAGGAATACTCAGACTTGCCATAATTGAAAACAACAGTACCAAATGTAAACCATCATCATATCAAAGGTACCTGAATGCAAAAATGTATTTCATGCCAATGGACTTAGGAGTGTGTGAATACTTTTAAAAGCTTAAGTGATAAAAACGTTTTAACTTAGCCAGGGCTGGTGGCACACACCTGTAATCCCAGCACTTGGGAGGCGGAGGCAGAAGGATCATTGCAAGTTCAAGATCAGCCTGGGCTACAAAGTGAGCCCAAGACCAGCCTGAACTGCACAGTGAAACCCTATCTCAAAAAGACAAAAAAAAAAAAAAAAGTTTTAACTTACTTGAAAATATTTAAACAAATACACTTAAGAAGAGAGTCTCCATTTTTGTCTTTTGTGTCAAACAAAACAGAAAGCAAAGCAAAAAAGAGAAAGTAGAAGACATTCCTGGATTCCTAGGGTGGAAAATTATATGTATTCATCTAAGAAATATTAAAACTCAAAAGGTTTCGTACATTAAGTAACATCCTAAAAGAATCCAGTATTGTTATTTTTCTCCAATTATGAAATTAAAGGAATCTAAAAGAACAGGAGCTCTGATCAGAAGGAAAATAGCTGAGTATACTCTACTTTGTTTCTTAGCCTAAATCAACTATTCAGAAATCTGACATACTAACGCAGGAATGGGAAATATGTTTGTAGAGGATCAGACAGTATTTCAGACTTTGTGGGCCACAGATAGTCTCTACCCTAGCTCTGACATTACAGTGTGACAGCAGCTACATGTACACAGGCATGACTATACTGTAATGTAACTTTCTTTACAAACGGACTAAGGACAATCTGGATTGCCCACAGCTTTAATTTGCACACCTCTATACTATAGGAAAGAACTAATTCCTGTATTTTTGGATGCTATTATAAAAGAAATCTATTATTTTACCTTCATATAGATGGTAATTTTCAGATAAATTACTGGTTTTGGCGAGCTTTCTCATATTTTCAGGTAGGTCTTCGAGCTTCCTCTTCAAGACAGTTTTGCTTCTCATATCTTCTGTGTCTGGGTCCCCACCAACATTTTTTTTCCTAGACTGAATTAAATTAATCAATTCCTTGACTCTATCCTTATCATAATCCAAAGAATGACATGACCTCTGCTTTCCAGGTATAATAGCTTCACGCCTTAAGTTGTTTCGTTTTCCAAATTTCATTTTTGTACCATTCATTTCTTCTTCTTGACCATCATAATCTGAAAGTGGACTGAACTGTTGAAGTTTTTTATTTTCTTCAAATAGCTCTTTTAGTTTACAAATAGGTAACTGATACATTTCAGGCCGAAAAATGTAAGTATGCAAACAATCATCAATATGGGACTTATGTTTTGGTGCTGAGTATAAGAATTTTTTATCATCTAAACGTGAATCATATGAAAACATAAATTCTCGTTTACCTGAACCAAAACCTCGCTTAAAAAATTCACTTACGTACTTTTCAACAACAGAATGAAAATTTATAGTATTTATACTTTTGAATTCCTTTCGACAATGAATCAAAGCAAACTGTAAGAATTGAGCTATTCTTAACATATCTGGCACACTCTCGTGCCTCTCCTGTGGTGCTGCATTAGCCGAAACTTTATGTGCTGTAAATAAACAACAAAAATAACAATCAAGAAACATCAAATACAGATATACACACTTCCAAAAATGTTTAGCAACATTTATATGTTAATATTAAATTAGCTGTACCCTAATACATATACAAATATGTAGTATAGCATGTTCAGAAGCCAAAATCAGGCCAGTAAAAAAGTAAAACAAATGAAATAGCAGAATATATTTTTAAAAGAAAAAACAGGACCAGGGATTTAGCTCAGTGGCTCAAACGCTTGCCTGGTAAGCATGAGGTCATGAGTTCTATCCCTGGTACCAAAAAAAAAAGAAAGAAAAAGAAAAAGAAAAAACAATCAATGAAGATCTTAATTTCATACTACCCCCAGGCAATTCAAATACTGGTAAGCAAAACAAAAGGAGAAATAAAAAGATAAAGACCTCAGACTCCAAGCAAGACACTCCCTCAAATGACAGCAACTGTCATTCCTTTCTCTCACAAGTAACAACTTTAACTTCACATAAACTCTCTTCCCCATAAGCAGATACACAGGCACAAAGTAGCCAAAACTGAGAAATACAAAATCATTAGTAGAAACAGAAATTCATTCTTAGTCCAACAGCAAACTCATTAGTAGGAACTTACATAGTATTAAAGTTTATTCTTACAAAGAGTGACCAGCCAACTGTCTCTAAATCAATACCAAATATTCTCATTATTTCTGAATGGTCTGTAATTTAACCTGGCACATAACACTTTAAAGTCACTAAAATATGAATGAAAAATGAACTAAGAAAAATAACCATGTAAGATCCTCAAACACTAGCTGTAGTACTATAACAATTATATCAACTTTGTTAGTGAAAAAGCAATGATGAAGCCAAAAAAATTTTTCTTAAGATAAATACCAAGTCATATGTATGTTTTACATTGTTAATACCTCTGATTCTGCCTCATATTTATCAAAACATGATGTAGGAAAGATAAAATGTTAACTGAGTTACCTGAAAATTTCCAATAACATGTTAAGTAATTAGATTTAGATACTTAAAGAACTTACAAGTAATTATGCCTCTAGGTTCTTGAAATAGAAACAAAGCATGTAGGATTCGAGACTTGACAGTCTGATGTTCTAAAAAACAAAAGCCAAATTCATTAGCAATGTGTTTTTGTGGGGTTTTGTTTTTGCTTATTTTTGGAAACAAGGTATCACTCACTATGTTCAGGCTGGCCTTGAACTCACTAGGTCGCCCAGCCAGGCTGGCTTCAAACTCATGGGGATCCTCCTGCCTCAGCCTCCCAAGTGCTGGGATAACACACCTGCACCATCATGCCCAACAGCAAAGTGTTTTAACTGAAAGATTTTTTTTAAACTGTTAAAAGGAAGAGAAGATCACTTACCATATGGAGAAACCATCTGATAAGGAGAGAGAAGAAAAAGGAATCCTTTGTCTCCCAATGGTTTAACAAGAACCTGCATTTTGGAAAAGGAAAGAAACTGTATCTGCTTTATTATTACTTGCTATAAGTCAGATACAAAACATTTCCTACTAATTATAAAGATAAAAGTTCTTAATCACATTTTTAAGCAAAACATTACTATTGAATTCATTTAAAATTATTTAATCTTCAGCACCATCCCTTCCCAAAACAACAAAAAATCCCTCAGTTCTTTCTACAAACTGTGCTGATTAACAGAATTCCAATCAAATTTGTTTTCATAAATACAACTGGAGAATGTTACTAATTCCCATATTAACTGTGAAGTCAATTAACTTAATTTTTCCCTGAAGCAAAAATACAAATACCAAATTAAAGATGTCATATTTTTGCCATCAATTTAAAAGACATTAAGTTGCCAATACAGTGTTGCATGTTGGAAAAAACATATTATGTTGGATATAAAACATATTATGAAATACTGCTTTTGAAGATGCCAAGTTAATCTCAAATGAAAAATACTGCCATAATCTAAATGCCACACATATTTAATGTTTTACGATTTGAACTGCCAGAGATAACTTGAAAGATAAGCAACACAAGGTCCTAAAGACAAGTAGTTTATAATCAGTACAGAGAGTACTCATAAAAATACCAGTAATTATGCAAGACAGAAAAGTTTCTCAGAAGATTTATAAAGGAAAAGGAATGGAAAATATAGTGTGTTTATGGCAGTAAAAGATGGTCAAGAAAGGTTTGCTGAGTATATTGAAGGTAGATTTTTGAAGAACAGATAGGTACTGTACACAGACAAGAGCCTGTTACAGTGGGAAATACACTGTAGGACAGCCAACATCATGAGCAAAGGCAAGTTATAATACAGTGAAGTCTGAACGCATACTTATGATTAGCAAAAATATGAGAAAAGACTAGGATAAATATCAACTGTAAAATAAACAAGAACACCAAGTTATCCTTGTGGACATCCTCAGGAATGTCCTTGAGAATATACTCTTTTGGGATGGGCTGCTTCCTTAAAACAATAACTAAGAGCTGAGCACAGTGGCACATGCCAGTAATCCCAATTATTTGGGAGGCTGAGATAGGAGAATCTCAAGTTGAAAGCCAATTTGGGCAACGTAGTGAGATTCTGTCTCAAAATAAATAAAAAAGATTAGAGATGTAGCTCAACACAAAGGCATTGAGTTTAATCCTTAGTATTCCTGCCCCACCCCTGAAAAAAGGTTCACAGTATTTTTTTGAATAAATGGACAGGTAAGGAGAATAAATGAGAAATTGAGCATGGTAGTTGAACACATAGGGATAGCTGAGTTCTGAAAAACTTCTACTAAATTCATATTAAACAATGCCGGAAAGCAAAATCTGCATGAAAATTAATAATTTAAAGGACAAAATTGCTACTCATTCACATTTAGTAAAAACACTGAACACACAAAAGTAAAAGTGGTATCACTGGGGATTCAGGAGTCCCAGTAGAGCTATTTCCCAAGGAGCAACTTCTCCCCTTTGAATTCAACCCATGCCAAACTCTTAAGACATCAAATGATGATCAAGTAGTTCATTCTGACAGTACCCTTAATAGACTGACAGTGGGAATAGGCTGGTAGGATGGACCAAATAAAATTAGAGGGTCACAGAATGACTGACCAGAAGGTTTCTGGGGACCATTCTCAAACACTGGGAAATTTTCCCCTTTTTAATATCTGTATTTATTCTAGGTCAGTTACCAGATGCTAATATCATTAAGTAGTTTAAGTGAGAGTATGCTTTAAGAGTTATAAAAGTTATATCTCAGCAGAGTTGATCTCATCTCCTGGAAATCTCTAAACCAAGCTGCATCATATTGCTAAGTGACATGTACTACTAGTCTTCCAAGATACTTAAATCTTTATCATTAATCTTGTAACCATGGTATCTCTGAGTATGTGCTACAAGTGGACAATGTACTTGGTAATTTTTTAAAAGATATACTTTAATCCAAAATGTTTAAATATTACATCCCTTTTAGCATTTTGCCCAACTCCCAAGTTATTAGACTAGGATGTTGGAGAAATACATTTTTATGTTCTGTGCTCACTGAGGAAAACCAGATACATACATTTAACCTCTCACCCACTCCAAATGAGTACACAGTCTTTATAAAATCCACTGGCTGAGGCGCATAAAGACTGATACTTTAAGGAACTCTAATGAAGCCAGAAACCCATGGAGTACAGGTGGTCTACATCCAGAAACAAATGTAATGTAGACAGAGGCCCTGGCAGTTTTATCTGTGGCTACAGCCCAAAGAAACACCTTCAATCCTACAGGAAATGAAAAGCCCAGGAGCTCTACCTTCTTGTTGCCTCTACTTTTGTTCCCATTCGGAAAACAACATTCCTTCAAGCTGTTAATTTTTCTTACTTTATTTTACTACATTAACTTATCAAATAATAATAGAGGCCACATGGAGCCAAAAAATGTATTCAAAAAGCATCCAAGGAGCTCATAATAAATCACCTAGCTTAGAAGGAAATAAACTAATATGTGAGATTCGGTAGAAAACAGATTCAAACATTTAAAGGCTTCGACTTGAAATTATTAAATGCAACATATCAAATAATTCTCTATGAAATATTTATAGAAATAAAATACCTGGGTGAGCTTCCAGGAAGATGGTGGAACAGTAAGCAGCAGAGTAAACAGATTCTCTGAGAGAAACAGTCCAGATGCTGGAATATAGCATCATGGGGAGGACAAGAAGGAAGGAAGTGGGTACGCTGGACCGAGGGAGAATCTAAAATGTGAACTGAAGCCCACAGAGAGAGTAAAAAGAAAAACAAAGAAGAAAGTGGCGGCACCTTAGCCTGGAGCTGGACTCACCCTGCAAGAGGAGCTGCTGGAACCTTGGGACACATGGTCACAGTAACTGTGGCTGCTGGCGACCCCAGAGGTCTCTGCAAAGAGACACAGTGGTAGAAGAGTGCAGGGGACAGGGCAGACTGCACTGGCTGGCAGTGAGAAGAGGACTCCTCCCACAGGAGAGATTGGTGGAAGCCATTTTGGAGTTGGGCAGGATAAGCCTGGAAACAAAACTGCTGCCAGCTTTTTTCAGCACTTCCAGGTTGGGTGCTGACCCCCGGAAACTGATTGGACTGAGTCCCACCCCCACGCACATTCCAGAGACCATCACATAGGTTCCCCGCCAGCCTAGATCCCCAAGCCCTGGCTGGCCCGGCCCCTGAGCACAGTCCAAGGGCCCGTGTGGGCCGGTACGCAGCTCAGTCCAGAAGCACAGGCAACCCACCATCAGATACCTGTAGCCAGCACTGGTTAGAAAAACCAAACAGTCTCACTTCAGAGAAATTGTAGCCAACGCAGGAAGTGCCTGGGACCCCACTACCCATGTGTGTGGAAGAACCCAGAAATATGTCAAGATGAAGAAGGAAAAGGCAGTCTCTGGCATCCAGCACAAGTCCAGGAAAGGTTATCACGGAAGAGATCAGGAATCGCACCCCTGAAACGTCTGAAGTGATGTCAACTGAAGTAAAGAAACAACTTCATGAAGCTATAAAAGAAATTAGAACAGAAATACTATCCCGGGTAAAAGAAGAAATGAAAAACATAATAAAAGAATTGCTAAGCACCTTTAAAGAAGACACAGATAAAAAAACAGAGGAGCATAGGAAAATGAGGGAAACCATGAAAGAACAATATAAGAGAGATTTAGAATGCAAGAAACAGATTCAAAGAGATATCCAGGAATTAAAGACTCCATTGAAAGCTGGCAAATTCACTTGAAAGAAACTGAAGACAGACTTTCAAACCCTAAAGACAGGTTTGCAGCTTGTGATCGGGAAAGGAAAGATCTCTTAACAATAACAAGGACTCAGGAGTAACAATTCAATGGCTGCAACACAATTCAAAGAAACATAATTTAAGAATTAAAAATGTGAGTGAAAAAGCAGGGGTCAAGACAAATGACATCAGAACTCTATTTACAGAAATAATTTCGGAGAACTTCCCAAGCATGGAAAAAGGAAGTGACATTCAAATAAGTGAGGCATACAGAACTCCAGCTAGTCATAACCAAGTCTACACCCAGACTTAACAATCAAGATCCCAGAAATTCAACACAAGAACAGAATATTAAAAGCTGTCAGAGAAAAGAAACAGATCATCTATAAAGGAAAACCCATCAGAATCACAACAGACTTCTCAACACAAACGATCAAGAAGAGGCTAGACTGAAGTACTGCAAGTTCTGAAAGAAAACAACCTCCAACCCAGACTGATGTACCCTGCAAAACTTTCTTTCAAAATTAATGGAGAAACAAGATACTTCCATGACAGAGAACTCAAGGAATTCATGACCACCAAACCAACCTTACAAAGAATACTAAAGGACAATATAGAGAGAGATAAAAAGGACCACCGTCTCAGGAACAATGGCAGAGGGGAACCATCAAGTGGGGTAGTTGACTGAACAGAGGGGAAAAAGAGGGAGCCAATGGCAGGAAAATAGCATGGCAGAAACAACACAATGCAAGGTGGCCATAACCATTAATGTAGACAGCCTCAATGCACCAATAGAACAAAACACAGGCAGAGTAGATCAGGAGACAGAATCCATCAATATGCTCCATACAAGAAACACATTTAACTAGAAAGATCCATAGACTGAAAGTCAAAGGACCGAGTACAATGCCCTATGTGACAGGGAGCCAGAAAAAAAAGTAGGGGTAGCTTACCTACCAACTTCAGAATGGGTAAGAAAGACATGTCATTTTATACAATGGAAACCTACTCAGCTATAAAGGAAGATAACCTCAAGGCTCTTGTAGGTAGATGGATGCAACTTGAGATTATGCTCATGGATGAAACGGTTCAGACAATACATATTGGATTGGGAAAGTCAAAGGGGAGGAATTATCTAAAAAGGGACGGCAATGGCCACTGTTAATCTATTATCATGACTTGAAACTCATATTGTCTTCATTGTTCTGATTAGTTTCATTTTACTCTGTTTTGTTTGATTTTATTATACTTGATGGCATGGACAGCTATTTCAAAGATAACAAAATATGTAATCGTAGCCATTAAGGATTTCCAATTATCTTGTTTCAAAACCCTGTACTGCTGTCATTGTTTTGTTTTGTTTTGTTTTATTTTGTTTTCTTTACTGGTTTTATTCTGTTCTATTTTGTTTGATTTTATTTATGCCTAATGGTATGGGCAGTTATCTTGACGATAACAAGAGGCATTATGGTAGCCATTATTGATTCCCTTTTACCCTGTTTTGAAGTCATGTATCATGTTCACTGTTTTGTTGTGACTCTATTTTATTTTGTTTGGTTATATTCTCTTCAAAGTAAAAACAAACAAAAAAGAAATAAAATACCTGGCAGAATTGAAAATGTGTTCATGTAAAAGCTCGTACCTCATTTGGGTTTTTTTTCTCTATTCCAATCTTTTTTTCAATTTTTAGTTTTTATTAATACGTTTCCAGTACATAACGATTACATTCCTCAAGCAGACTGGTACATGTACATAATACATCTTAATTCTTTCTTCGTTCCTTTTCCCCCTCGTACCTCTCCCTCTCTTCACCTCTTGATCCCTTTCCCATCTGAAAAAGATCTCTACCTACCTTCCTATTATCTTTCATTTTGTACTTTATTTATACAGGGTTTCTCATATAAAAGAAACTATGTGATATTTAAGTTTGCATGTAGCAATGTTTTTAATAGTCAAAAAGTATAGCCAGGCATGGTGGTGCACACCTATAATCCCAGCACTCAGGAGGCTGAGGCAGGAGGAGTACCATGAGTTTGAAGCCAGCTTGGGCTACACATTGAGTTCAAGGCTAGCCTGAACTGCCTAGCAAAACCCTGTCTCAAAAAAGAAAAATAATAAAATAATAATAGTCAAAAAGTGGAAAAACTAATAGACAAAATGTGGCATTACCTATATACCATAACAAATATTCATCTGTAGAAAAGAATGAAGTACTGGTACACATTACAACATGGCTAAACCTTGAAAGTACAATACTCAAAAAAAGAAGCCAGGCACAAAAGGCCTGGTTCCATTCATATAAAATGTCTAGAATACACAAATCCATAGAGCAAGTAACAGTTTCCAGAGACCTGAGGAAAAATGCAGAGTGAATGCTTAAGTAAGGGGTACAAGAGTTTTTTTTTTTCTGGGATAATGAAAATTTTCCAGAAATAGTGCTGATGGTTACACAACATTATCAATCTACTAAAATAAAAACATTATCAATCTACTAAAAAACCGTACCTTTTAAAAAAGGCTAAAATGGTGAATTTTATGTTATGTGAATTCTATTTCAATAAAATATGGCAATGAAAGAGCTGGGCCTGGTGGCACACACCTGTAATCCTAGCACTCGGGAGGCTGAGACAGGAAGATTGTTGCAAGTTCAAGACCAGCCTGGGCTACAAAGTGAGCTCAAGGCCAGCCTGAATGGCATAGTGAGGCCCTGTCTCAAAATGACAAGGGCCAGGAATTTAGCTCAGTGGCCTAAGCAACTGCCTGGCAAGCGCGAGGTCGCAAGTTCTATCCCTGGTGCCTCAAAAAAAAAAAAAAAAAAAAAAGGCAATGAATACCAGAGCATAATGTCTACCTCCTAGAACAGTGCCTGTTACATAACAGATGCTCAATAAATATGTCCGAAAGAACCTGTTAAAAAATGACCAGGCAGATCCAAAAAGAATCCAATACCACACATGGTGGCATACACCCGTAATGCCAGCACTCCAGAGGCTGAAGCAAGAGGATCACATCAAGTTTGAGGTCAGCCTGGGCTACGCAGTGAGTTTAAGGCCAGCCTGATTACAGAGTAAGACTGTCTCAAAGCAATAGAAAATAGATCAAATATAACTTCCAGGAAAAAAATTCTCTATGAAATCAAAAACCATAAAAAGATGAAACAGTGAATCAGACACAACTAAAGACAGAATTCTTATATTAGAAGGTAGTTATGAAATTTAAACTGCAGGACAAATGAACTAGTAGGAAACAAAAAGGTGAAGAGACATGAAGAAAATTAAAAGGTATGACATGAGTCTTCATAGTCCTAAAAGACTAGAGAATGAAGGAGAGGTGTAATCAGAGACAACAGCTAACGATATTTCCAGAAATGAAAACATAAACTCACAGATATGGAAAAATATACATTAAGCTAGGCATATATGAAATATATACCTAAATAAGGTAATTGCAAATCATCAAAGACCAAAAACAAAAGGCTACCAGAAAAGGGGGCACCCACTCAAGACCCTCTTGGATAGAAGCTTTCTTTTTCTCAATAAGTACTTACTATTCTTTAAAAAAAAAAGACCTGCAACAAATACTCACTTAAAGCTAAGGCAGGAGGATCACCATGAGTTCAAGGCCAACCTGGGCTACACAGCAAGTTCAAGGCCAGCCTGAACTACATAGCAAGACCCTGTCTCAAAACAAACAAACAAAAAAACAAATATTCACTCAGACCAAGAGCTGACCTCTTAAAAAAAAAAAAGCCTAATACAAGAAAAATATACCTATCATCCCAGAACTGTGCATCTAGCATTCAGCAATTAAAGAATATACATTTCCCTCAAACATAGGGGGCATGTACAAAAACTGACCACGTAGCTCTCTTAAGCAAGTCTCAACAATTTCCAAGTAACTGCCAAGTATTTGATTACTATGCAAATTAAGAAATTTAAAAGGCAAAGTATCCCTCATAAATTTATTTGAAAATGAAAACATGTATCTCTACATCATGTATCAAAGTAGAAAACATAATGAAAACTAAAGAATACGAAGAACTAAATGATAGCAAAAACACTAGACATTAAAACATGCAGGAGGCCAGGCATGGTAGTGTACACCTGTAATCTGCACTCTGGAAGGCTGAGGCAGAAATACAAGTTTGAACCCAGCCTGGGCGACTTAGCGACTTCAGGGAGATCTTATCTCAAAATAAAAATAAGAGGGCTGGGGGTATAGCTCAGTGTGAAGGTCCTGGGATCAATCACCAGTACCCCCCC
>RJWT010001639.1:0-46374 GCA_004365215.1 Cuniculus paca
TTAAGAAGTACTTTGTGTGGAAACAGAGTCTGCTACTAATGCTGCCCATACATTTACAATGCTTTCCCTATGACATTATAGGATCTTTACATTTCTGGCATATGACAATTTCCTCATAAGATTTTGTGTAAAGGAAGGAATGAAAAAATATCCCTCATTTTTTGAATCCATTCCAATGGTTTTGCGTTTATACAATGGACTGAGATATCTACAAAGATGATTTTCAAATGTATCCTGTAACTTTTATCTGTATATGAATTTATTTAACTGAAATATAAAACTTAATTCTCACATTCTTACATATAAAATTCCTCTTATTTCTTCAGTCACTCATTCACCCGTGGCTCATTCCATACAACACCAAAGATGCTTTTCCCAAAAACACAGTTTAGACCAGACTTTTGATGATTTCGTATTGTTCACTGAATAATGTTTTCATTCCTTGAGGTTCTTTAAATCATGGAGGCAATATATCTTTTCTACCTTTTTCTCTTTCTTCTCCTCTATCTTGCTGCTCAGTCAGAAAGTGTAATAAATCTTTGAATCATACACTGGACTTTGCTTGTTTCCCTATTTACATTTACCTCTGATCTTCACATGGACTGACAATCCATTAACATAAAAGCAATTAACCCCCTTCCAGACCAGCATCAGTACTTATCTCAAATACTACTTCCTCTTTGAACATTCTTCTACATTATTTTCTTTCTCTTTTAAAATCTATAAGAAACAGATGATAATCTTTCTTGTGGCATTTAATTTTCTTTAAACTTTATGATGCTTTCATTTAATTTTTCTTATAGATATTGATTAATACTTTATCAATAAACTTCATGGCCAATATATTGCTATAGTATCACAAATACAGTAGTATTTCAATATTTTCAAAATTTAATGCACTTAGATGCTTATTTTTTGTGAATCATAATTACCCTTTCTGCATCTAGTTACGAGAAAAATGCATTCATTTTTTATGCATCTTCAGGTGCATGCAAATGGAGATAAAACAGTAAGTTTCTATAAACCCAATTGTTCCTCAATAATTGTAATTGGATATTTCATAAACCAGATAGCATCCGCAGAATAAAAGAGATAGATATTAAACTAAAATCACAATTAAGAATTTTTCACTTCTAACTTGTTCTAATTTTTTTGTTTGTTTTTTACTGAGAATCCGGCAAGCAGTTCCCAGACTGTCAAAAGGTCTGTGCTTCTCAGTGTGATATTTAATTTCTGTCCTCTGAGAGCTTAGTAGGGCATGTGTAATGCATTCCCTTATGATTCTCAAGCTCAGAGGACTTGTTTTTCTTTCCACAAATTAAATCTCAAGATGCCTGCTATCTAATACAGTAGCTTCTAGTGGCAAGTGGCATTTAAATTAATTTATATGTACTAAATTAAATATAAATATAATCTCCAGTCACACTGGCTTTATTTCAAATACTCAAGACAGCACAGATATAGGGCATTTCCATCTTTGCAAAAATACTATTGCATAGAGTTGCTGTACTGCAGGACTGAACTAAGCACACATGTTTTCAACTACATTTTTAACACTAGCAACATGCAATGCTGTTCTTCAGGCCATATTTTTAATATTGCATAATATAGGATTCAAGAGTTCTCTGAGAATTTAGCTTTTTAAAAGTGACTTGTTTACTAAAGTGGGCTCACTAATTTTCACTATTTCCTAGTAGAAAGAAAATTCTTCTGATCTTGAATCAATATAGGTTCAATTAAGAAAAAATAACCTTTCTACAGTTTGGTACTTGTGAAACCTGTGTGGTTTGGGGAGAAGTTAAAGTAGAGAATAGTATACATACAAATAGTTTCAAATAGCTTTGCTGGCTTCTGGTCAGTGAAACTGACTTCTTTTTAAATGTGCTGTATTTGGTCAAATAAATATAGCTTAAACCAGCACAATGGATATATCCTCTAACAAATTACTTATTACTATTAAGATTTAATAAATTAAAGTAGAAGTTACTTAAATCTATTAATCATTAACAGGGGAATTTGACAAAAATTACTTTATTCTCATAGTAATATTTTACATAATTATAATTTTATCTTTATATGCATATGTAAATTAAGATTCAGATTGTATAACTAAATTACATAAAGATTATGTATGCAGGTAATACCAGTCAGAGCTCCTTTGAGAGTATTAATTTTTTCCTGCTACTTTAATATTGTTCATGTCCTTCAATAATAAAAATTACATTTTTGATAAATTATTTTAGCTGTGATAAAATTATACATATTGAAACTTGTTTCATCTAATCGCACAGGAACTGTTACAAAGAACAAACAACTGGGATCTCATCTTATTGAAAAACTTTTGCACATCAAAAGAAATCACCAAAAGAATAAAAAGACAACCCACAGAGTGGGAAAAAATTTATGCCAGCTGTTCTTCAGACAAAGGACTAATATCTAGAACATATGGAGAACTGAAAAAAATCAGACCACCAAATTCAAAGACCTAATCCAAAAAATGAGCATCTGAGATGAACAGACATGTCTCAGAAGTACAAATGGGAAATCAATATACGGAAAAATGTTCCATATCACTAATCATTCAAGAGATGCAAATTAAAACAATGCTGAGATTCTATCATCTAGAAAACAACTAATAACAAATGCTGGTCTGGCTGTGGGGGAAAATGAATATGTCACCACTGTTGGTGGGAGTGTAAACTCATGCAACCATTGTGGAAATCAGTGTAGAGATTTCCCAAAACACTAGGATTACTGTTCCCATTTGACTCAACTGTTCCTCTTCTGGGTGTCTTCCCAGAAGAATTAAAAGCATCCTACCATAGCGATATATGTGCACTCATGTTTATAGTAGCATAGTTTGCAATAGCTAAATCTTGGAAGTAACCTAAATGGCTATCAACCAATAAAAAAGATGTGTTTTCATTTATATATATATATATATATATATATATATATATATATATATACTCAGTCATAAAAGAAGATAAAATTGAGACATTTATAGCTAAATAGATAGACTTTGAGATCATAATCATAAGTGAAATAAAATGGACACACATTTAAATATCATCTTGGTTCTGAGTGTGAGAAACTGAAAATGTAAATAATAACATAAATGTACAATAGATATTGTGAAATAGGTAGAAACTATTCAAAAGGACAAGGGAAATGGAAGGGAAAGGAAAGGAAGGGAAGGCTAAAGAAAGAAAGGAAGAGAAAAAAAAAGTAAAGAAGGATAAAATGAAATCCAAACTTTGTGAATGGGAAGGGGAAGGGGTTTTGAAAAGATGGGTTGGGAATGGGACAGGAAGAGGAATCAAGATAAATCATGTGCAGATACAAACTCCCTGTAATAAATGCAGTCATTACATGTAACTAAATTGTACCAATAAACTTATATTTGCAAAATGAGAGAAAACTTTTCCATCAATTCTTTATTAACATTAAAGAAGTTAAAAGTTTCAAACTTTTGGGGCTGGGAATACAGCTCAGTGGCACAGTGCCTGCCTGGTGAGCACCAGGTCCTGAATTTGAGTCCTGGTACCAAAATAAAAAGTTTCAAACTATTGATTTAAGTTAGTAAATGATTTATTAAACAATCAATTAGAAAACTACTCTCTTTCAATGTATTAATCTGGGATTTGGTCATCAAATCCAAAATGAAAACAAGAATATTTTGCCCTAATTGACCTCAGCAAGTTCTTCAGTAGGGCAAAGGGTATTCAGTTGGACAACTACAATCAAAGCAGTATTATTTTTTCTCCAACTTTATTTTTAATTAGTACAACATGTTTGCATTAGATAATGACTGCATGTCTTGTGAAGAACTGGTACATGTGTATAACACATCTTAATCCTGTTTCATTCTCTTCTCCTTCTTTCTCTGTGTCCCTCTCTTTTCAAAACCCTATTTCCTGTTACCTTTTATTTTGATCTTCATTTCTATTTTGAGTTTTTAATATAAGAAAAACTGTGTGATATTTAATTTTGTGTATGTGATTTACTTCACTTAACTTTATGGTCTCTAGGTACATTTATTTACACACAAATGACTCAAATTTATTTATTTATTTTTTGGTAGAGTAGCACTCCACTATGTATAAATACTCATTTTTCATTATTCATTCACCTACTGATGGACATATAGTACACTTTCAAGATTTAAATATTGTGAGTTATATTGCTATAAACATGAGTATGTGTTTCCATACAGTATTATACTCCATACCTTTATCTGGTGAAAGAGGTTTAGGAAAAGTAGTGTGATGAATATGTGGAATAATTTTCTTGAAAGACCAACAAAGATTGAAAAATTCAGATAGATGGAGCAGCATATACTACACCTGAAGGAATGAAAAGCTTGAATTCTTCTTAACAGGAAATTATGACAAAGTTAAGGTACTAATTACAGTAATTTATCTAGAGTCACTATATTGAAAACAAACCATTTTGACAGAGAAAGATAGGAAATGACACTAGAGGGGTACATCTGTGCATGAAATTCCTTCCACACAGCTGAAGGTAAATCTTATTAAAAAGCCACTGAAAAATTCAAATAAGTAGTTGTTTTGAGAATATTGGTGTTTTAAATATATGATTTCTAGGGCTAAATTTAGAAGAATTTCCAAAAATGTTTGACTATAATCATAGGGGTTAGATTTAAAATGTTTGACTAGAATCATATGGAATAAGCCTAAAGATTTTAGAAGCTATTTCTTTTCTAGGAAAGCACAGATACCAACAAGGAGGAAATATTCTACTTAAAGATATGTGCTATGTATGTTTGGAAGTTTTAGAGACTGGCTTTAATTAGTAATGAACACTGGTTCAAGTTTATGAATTTGGGCAATCATGTTAAGATGTTTTCAGCCACTTGTAGCAGAGAACTCTACTCTAAACGATGAGGAATAGGGTCATATTACAGATCCAGCATGCTATCATAATGTATTAATTCAGAAATTTAAAAACATCATAAAATGATTGAGTCCTTTCCATTTTGTTTGCTCCAATATCCTTGATTGTTAACATTTATTCTTGGGCTGCGTACTTTCATTGTTCTAGCAGTTTATGTTTCCTGACATCACTTTCATGAAGAAGCAGGAAAGTTAGTTTGCCTGTCTTCCTCTGAATCAAGGGAAGGCTTGTGATGCATCTGTCATCAGATTTCTTTTCATGGCTCATTAAGAAGAATTGCTGCATCTGTCATGGTAGGTGAATGGCATCATTGTAACAGGTATATCGGTTAGGATCTGTTCACTGGGGGAGAGATAGGAGAGGCGTCAATCCCTTCCTCATCATTTATGGATGTGATGTCTCTAAATGTGGTTTCTATAAATACTGATAGTTTCTTTTTTTTTAATCTTTGTTGTTGCTTCAGGTAAGGGTGGAGTGAAAAGGCTGAGTAAATGTGTTCCTTTTTAATCCTCTTGACTGAAAGTAGAGTCTGCTGTACTCTATTTTTTTTTCAACCTTGTTTAATATTTCCTATGGCTTTACCACTTTTGGGTGTCTCACAAAGAACTTTTGACCTGAATTTCCACTTTCATAATTTTAGTTTTGGTAACTTTTGTTAGTTGCATATTTTCCCATTGTGTGGGTAAGACTGAAATTTTAAATAGTGCACACATATATTTAAAAAATTTATGTGTGATAACTCAATATTTTTAAAATGCAGGTTTTATAACATTTCTTGAATTCTACTCTTGTAGAATGTTTGTTTCATTTGAATAAATGAGATGCAATGAATATAAAAATTTGTAGGCACATTTTGTGGCCAGTATGGTAAGATGACATTTGCTTTTCCAGACATTGGGCACATTAATAAACTTCTATCACTTCATGAAATTTCAAATTTTCAAACTTTATGAAATCTAAATATTTTAAACTTTTATTTCAAACTTCTGACCCTGTCAATGCCAACTGCCTTCAGTTTGATGCTTACAACTAGAATGCTAAGACAGTCTTTCATAATATTAGTTACAAACCTTGAACATTTACTGGGAAACTCCCACTTGGAAGTTTCCTCTTAGTCTGGAAAACTAAAGCTTTAGGTTCATTGGACAAGTAGGTTCCTATTAGCTAAAATTTGTCCCCAGAGAATATTTGGCATTGGCTGGAGACCATTTGGTTGCCATAACTTAGCAAAGGAAGACAAAGAAACCTGTGTCCAGGTGGTGGGGACCCGGGGTGCTGTTAGAATTTTCAATGCACGCGCAGCCCTCACAACACAGAATCATGAAGTACAAAATTTTAATATTGCCAAGGTTGAAAACCCCCATATTGTCCCTAGAAGAATAAAGTTTCATTCAGCCTAGTGGCCTCTCTCTTGCTTGTTTATGAATAACCAGCAGAAAAACACAGCTGAAAGTGGTCCCACTTGTGGTCACATATCTTGTGTTCTTATGCCTTAGCTTCTGTCTATCATTCTTTTTTGTCATATTAAGCTTCCAAAGCCTTCATCCTGGTCAATATTCTTGTATTTTTCTTGGTTGTGATCATTGGCAGAAAAACATCCACAAGGAGATTAACTTCTGTGGTCCTTTGAGCCTATTCTTCTTCACGTGAAAATGCATCCATTTCAGCATTCAAAGAAACACTGCTATAATAATGTTTAGATATTTGATTCTGAAATAATTGACTATTGTATACTAAAAATTGATCAAGTAGCATCAACTGTATAAATGCCAATTTTATCAATGATATAAATGTCATACTTGATAGACATTTTGACACATTAAAGAAAATGGCTCCTCAAGTTTTACTTTGCTGTTTAGAGAAACACTGTTCTTTCAACTTCAAACATTTTGGATAACCCAAACATTCATGGATAAGAAAATTGTTTGAAAAACTTAAAATTTCACAGAGGTCTGTTATTTTGATGCTAGTATATTGACTGTCATATTTCAAATTTGTAACAAAAATAATGCTGCAAGGAAAAATTATCTGCCATTGGCATGTGCCAATCATGCAGACCTGGAGCAAATTCTCTGGGTATGTTTGACAAGACTTATAAATAACTTTCATCTAGCTTTCTCATAACCGCATACATCAAAGTTGACATGTCATTGACAGGAATAATTCTCTCTTTAAAACACTAATTGTAACAAATATCTTCCAACACGCTCATGAAACTGAAACATGTCAGGTAGGTCAATGACATAATGAAATATATATTTTAAAGCTTGACCAGTCTAATTTAATGAAATGACTGAGAAGCCAACTTTAGAGCAAAGAGTACCTAAGAGTAGACTATCTAAATTAAATTTACATAATTTAGAAACACTTCAAACTCACAAAAATATTTCTCTTTTGCTATTGTAACTCATTTCCAAGGTTAGAAAGCACAATATATTATAATTTTATTAATTTGCTTTATATGCTTCAACACTCTAAGCTGCTAATTATGCTGTAGACACAATTATTTAAGCTTTCATAATCTAAACTTTCTTTTTCTTACATTCTTACATTTTAAAATGATATCGATATATTCATCATTGTAAACATCCAATAAGTTTTGCCATTGACCTAATAAAAGTCTGAAGCCTTTCATGAAGCTATCAGTCAATAAAATCAGCAGAAACTTGGGAGACCGACATTTAACATAAGCAAAGTCTTTGGATCTCAGTATGTGCATGCACAGGATTGAAAAGTGTTTCCCTAAACTTCATGTCATGCTCATCCAGACACTTCTAAGTTGTGGTTCCTTGGACACAGAAGCTCAGACACACAGGGATAGCACAATGTAAAAACAGAGGCAGATATTGGGGCAATATATGTACAACCAAGGATTTCACAGGGTTGTCAACAAGCATCACACACTACGAGAGCCAAGGAAGATCCTCTAGAGCTTCCAGGAAGAGGGACACCTTGATTTATAGATTCTAGACCCATTGTTGAGGGAATATATTTTTGTTGGCTTAAATTCATATAGATTTTTAGGGTATCTCTACAAAACCAGCAGAGTACATATTTAATATTATAAGATAATCAGAATATTATGTGACTGCTTAATATTTTACCTGTATACTGAAGACATTATTTCTCATTCAAAATAAAATCACTCATGCCAATATACACATATTTCCTCAAATATTTCCCGGATTCTGAGAATCCCACAATTGAGAACAAGCAGATGTGCTGCCACCATAGAAATGCATTTTTAGTTTATTAAAGAATACACCACGTTTTTTCTTTGTTAGAGAAGTATTGTGATTCACTTATGTTTTACAGTAAATTCAGAATAATATACCATATTCAATAAAATACATTTTTGCAGCCCTGAAAAGGGAATAATAAGAGGTAGTAATCCTTTATTTTGTCAGAGAATATATTTAAAACACATTGCAAAATATTTTACACTGGTTATGCTATGACAGTTACCATTTTACTGTGAACTATAAGCTATTAAGAGCAAATCAAATTTCCTGCTGAATTTCTAGTTTGCTCTCTTTGAAGGCAAGTTTAGTTATTACATATGCTATTTAGTTCAGAGTGAATTATCAATGATTATTCATAAATTTAAAATCCTAGATCTGATTATATTGAAATGATTTAAGAACTACTGAAATACATAAATTAACAGAATTTCAAATTTTGAGCCAATTATTGAAGTCTTATGAAAATGACACTTGATTTGCATTCACTTACAATATTTTAGTATAAAATATTATTTTACTTGACTAAATGTTTTCATATTATTTGTGCAAACACAGTCATATAAGACTGAACTATAAGCAATTGTTTGATGAAATTGCAAGTTCTTTTATTTAAGAAAGCTAGTTTTTTCCTATTAAACAGACTTCTTTAGATAGTTTTTATAAGGATGATTGAGTCTCCAAGATATATCTTTTCATTTAAATATACTTTAGATACCAGCAGTCTTATATCACATGTGCTACTGTCTCCAATACACTGCATAAATTTAAGGATACCTGCAATAGAAACCAAAATAATTACTCACATAACCTGATTAACTCCAAATAATTACAAAAAAATGACACTGGAGACAGCAAAAGTAAAAGAAGGTCATTTAATCTTTAATAACTTGCAATCATTTGCATGATTAAAGGAATCAACTTTTTTAGCAAAATAATCAAATCTATCTCTTAGTCATAATAGTTCAATGACCCTAATAATTTTCTAGGAAACCTCGGTATGACTATGAAGTCAATATCGGTGAAATATTTGTTCATACCTATATTTACCCCAGAATTTTGGACTTTTAGTATCTATATTTTGCTTCTAACCTTAAGATCTAGTGTTCCCTTAAATCAGAAATACAGGCGATTGAGTGTTAATGGGAAGCAACCTCAGCAGGAACAGAACAGTTTATTGAGTTGTGGACTTCCATGGAAAAAAAAAATCAATTCATTTTTTTCCCCAGAATTAAAATTGGTGAAAAATATTAATAGCTGTGTTTGACAATCCTTTGCATTTGTAGAATTGTATTAGCACTTTCCTGTCCCTGGGATGAAATATCCAACACCTGCAATTTAAAGGAAGAGAGATTTATTTTTGTTTGTGGTTTTCAGATGATTCAGCCTCCAGCTGTTGTCTTGGAAGTAGAATCACCGTGGCAAAAACCTTGAGAGTGGGAAAGCTGTTCAACCTACGGGAGTAAGGCAGCAGCAAAGAGCTGAAAAGAAGCAGGAAGCAATCAAGGGCAGGGAGAATCTAGAAACAAGAATTCACCCCTATGGGACACAGCTGCAGTGACTCACCTCCTGCCAGGCCCCACCTCCTAAGAGCATGTTCGGCCAAGATTTTATCAATGGACTGATCTACTGGTGAGGGTAGCACTCCTATTATCCAGTCACCTTCCAGAAGCCTCCCCTTGAATACATGAGATTTCTGTGGAACATTTTCAATCTAAACAATAATGTTCCTCACCTGCCCTGGAAAACTCTCAAGTCCATCTCATTGTGTAAAATGCACTTAGTTCGTCTCTGAGACTTGCCCAGCTTTTCTGACAAGTTCAGATCGAAAGTCTCCCCTGAAACTCAAGGAAAACTCTTAGCTGCAAAAAAGTCAAAAAGAAGTAGACTTGCAACATAAAATTGTATGGGATAAACATTCCAATTCCATAAGAAATAACTAGCAGGATAGAAAGGAATTTGGGAGAGGGAAATGAGGGGAAAAAAGATATGCCATGTACAGGAACATAATAACCATAATCAATGTAAATACTATAAGATATAACATATGCTAAGACAAATAGTATGAACGGGTATGAAAATGGTGATTGGAGAATCAGAGGAGTGAGGAGGGGACAGAAAGGGAAGATGACAAACTATAATACATATACATAACCCTTCTCCAAGATGACTATAAACTGCATGAATTACAAACATGTATTAATAAAATAAAATGAACAAGAAAAAAAGAAAGGAAGTGGACCAATGCAAGACTGATAACAAATCCTTTGGCTCCATTTCCAGCTCTCAGGAGAGATTGTGGTGAGATGTGATCAGCAAGGGGCTTGTGCAGTACTGGCCCTGTGGCCTTATTCGGTGCAACCCACAAAGCCTCACTCTTGGGGTGGCTCCACTCACTTCCTACTTTCCCTCCTCAGTGGATCTCACACGTTGCTGACATTCCAAGCTTCCTGGAGTACCCACGTGCACCTGCACCATTATTCGCCATTATTGCACAAGCACTATTGCAACTTCCAGCATTGCCATCTAAGAGAGTCCAGGCAGTTACTATGACTCTGTCAAATATTTTTTCCTGGACTCCAGGAATTTTTCTTAAATCTGGGTGAAACATTTGCATTCTGTATGCCTGAAAAACCAACACCTTATGGATGACACTAGGCTCTACTTCTTGCTCAAGCAGTAGTGTGGCCTTCTTGGACCATGGCTACAGAGGTCTGATTACCTACATGGCAAGCTCAGAATGAGCAGCATGTTTTGGGGGACTCTGTTCCTAAAGTATTCAGTTTACTCTTTTATGTCCTTGACCGTGTGATGCTGACGGTCTAGGTATTTCCTAAAATGACCCCCAGGCATCTTTCCTGTTGTACAAATGTAAAGTCTTTGGCTTCCTTTTTGTGTTAATCTTTCCAGCAACCATGTTCTCCTTTGCACTAAATTTACAGATACTTCCTTTTTGGTCAAGTTGCATAATTTTCACTTCATTTCACTCTGCTTTTTCTCCTGATTCTCAATATCCATGTGGCTAATAGCAATTACAAATGTCCATATGGTAGTTTGACCATCAGGCAGCCTTGAAATGACCTCTGCCAAATCATGTAGTTGTCACTTTCTAATTCAGCCTCAAACAAAGTCTCAAGACTTGGGTAACATGTGGACAATTTTTTCTTCCAGAATATAGCATCTGTGATCTCTAGTCCAGTTTCCAATAGAGTCCTTTTTCCAAACCAAAACCTACTGAGCCTTTCCTATCGGCATCTTGGTCTGCATTCCTATCAGCATTATGGTCACCCTTCCTCCCACGAGCATTTCTATCCATTTCTGTTTACAGCATTCTAGAGATACTCCAACCCACATCTCCAATCCTTTCCAAATTCCACTTACAAATCAGTTCCAAAGACTTCTGCACCACATAGTCAGATACAATAACAACATAGACTCTAATCCAGCTATGCTTTCTTAACTAATCACTGGGACAAAATATCCAACATCTTCAATTTAAATGAAGAGTTTTGTGATGGCTCGTGGAATTTAGAGGATTCAGGTTATTGCTGATTGGCACCAAGGCAGAAATGGCAGTATGGAAGAACATGGTGGAGGAAAGTGGCTCAGTCTCTTGACAGAAACAGAGCAGAGAGAAAAGGGAAGAGGTAGGAGCAGGAATACACCCCTCCAGGTCATGCCCCCAGTGACCTGCCTCACGCCAAGTCCCACCTCCTGACAACAGATTCATGCATCATGTAATCAATGAACTGTCCTACTAATGAGTGTAGTGTTCCTAAGATCCAATCAGTTTCCAAAACACCAATCTCCAAATACATGAGACATTTTAGGTACAGTTTAAGTCTGAACCATGAAAATAATGGTTTACAGATTATGCAGAGAGGTTTCACTTAAATATCACTGGATTTTCTAATGATGAACCAAGTAGCAACTCTTGAAGAATTTTATGATTTTCCATACTGATTCCAAACAAAGGTTAAAGTAGTGAATTTTCTCTCCTGTCTACCTCTCTGGTGCTATTCCTGTGTTCTGCTTCATGACCACTATAAACTAATACAGATTTTTCTCTGCTATGGCTTTCCTCCACAATGCTTCTGCCTTGGAGTCAGCTGACTGTGTACTGATCTCTCTAAAACTGTGAGTCAAGTAAAACTGTCTTGTTTTAAATTGCTGATGTGAGGTAGCTTGTTCCAAGGACAGGAACTATGCCTAATACATGGTGTCTTGCTCAGAGTCACAAAGGAAAAAATTGACGAAGACTAGTTTTGAACACAGATTCTGCTTTCAATCCAGAATGTTTTCACTTTACCATACTGCCAAGTTTTATAATTCATATATTTATTTATTTGAATTTTTAATTGAAAAATTTGTGTATGAATGTGTATGCTAGATATCAAACCTCTGGATTTGTGGTTGCTAAGCATACAGTCTGCCCTAAGCTACAACTTCAGTCCTAAAATTTATAAATTTTAAAAATGATAAAATATTTAAATATTAGTTCATTAGTATTCAGTTTGTACTTTTCTTAATATGTGAAAAATCAAGAGATTTGTTAATTCATTCTGAATTAAATTTGAATAAATATAATTTTAATTATTTAAAGTTTTGAGATAGTAACTTACAATAGATTCTTTATGAATATGTAATAATATAATCATAGTAATATAATTTTTTCATGTCTTTTATTTCTATATGTGGAATATTTTTTCTTTTATTTTCATACAAAAACTGAAAGGAGCAATGCTTCCTAAAATATGAGTTATTTAGTTAATTCTAAATGTGCCACCTAATTAAAGACAGATATCCTTCCTATACATAAGAGGTAAATATCTGATAAAATGTAGGATTAGAAATGCACTTTCAGGTAAGTAAAAAAAATAAACTAAAATTAATGGCAATAATCGAAATACATGGTAACTATGCTTCATAAATTCTATGAATCCATCATTGTCTTTTATATCTATTAAAGGTCTTTATAGAGTTGGTAATTTCTATATTCTCTTAAACGCATAGAAACAATTACTTACACATGATAAACTATATGTGCACGTGTAAATGTATCTGTTTCTTGACATGAATACTTGGAACTTTCCACCTTATTCTATTTCATCTTATTCTATTCTGCTTTTCTGAATGTCCTCTAATTATATTTACAAAAAAGATATAGAATCTGGAAATTGCATTTTCACTTAACAGACTATTATTTTCTTCCATCATAGCATTTTAAGCTCCATGTAAAGTACAAATAAATGGAAGGCACTGTTTAATACCACTCAGTTTACTCATATTATGTATAGTTTCTGTATACCTTCATAGATATGAAGAAATACAAGTGTACAGTAGAAAAAGGAAAAAAAATACTTGAATATAAAATGAAAATAGAAAATGGAAAGACTTGATTTTATTTTCTACCTTAAATGAAATACTATAATATAATGAGCTAACATATTCAGATCACTCAAGATTTTGTCCTCTGGCCTTGTGCTGTCTCCCAAGTTAAAAGTTCTTCAATGTTGGCAAAAAACAGCCCTTTCATCCTGTCCCATCCCAATTGATCTGGTTATTAAAAATTACAGAAAGATTAAGAGAATATTTGGAAAATAAACAACAATATAAGTGATTTTTATAACTTCAATCTGGGGGAAACTTTACTTAAAGTGTTCTAGTAGATATTACCAATGTGCCATTTTTAGAGACCACATATCAAACTTGTCTCTACTAGGAAAAATGCACATCTCTCATTAATTTATGGATTCTTTGGCTTCAGACAGAGATTCTCACAACTCCAGATGGAAATACAATGGCGGAATTAGTTTATTTCAGGAACAATAAATAAATAATCACATATTCAACATAGATTAATAAGTAGGCCATTTCCCACTACCAAGTAAGGGAGGAAGATATACATAAATTTTGCTGGTTAGGTACAGTTTCTATTTCTTAAAAGAGCTTTATATATTTCATGTCTCTGAGTTCAAAATCTGCATCAGCTGTATTATAATATTTTTTGTAAATTCACTGTACACTGTATCCTTTTCCTTCCCATAAATGATTCCTCTTATAGAAGCAAAGCACTAAATGCCTTACCTTCTACTTGATAACAACTTCTCTCCTGCTATATTCTTTTTTTCATGATAAAGTTTAGGCCTGCCTTCTTTCTTTACAGTTAGTCAATGGAATTCCAATGATTACCCTTGAGAATTATACTGAAATATTATCTCAAAGGAAAAACAGCTTGTTTATCCTATTATAGTAGCTGTATCAGTACAAATACAATACAAATTTATATTGATTGAACTGATAAAGTACATACTAGATTGAGCACACAGCCAAATACAAGATTTATGTCTTGTCAAATGTAGAAGCTTATATAAAAATGTATAACTTTGATCTATCTTCCATGACTGCAAAATTCTCTTTGAAAGTAATATGTAAACTAAGAAATCTTATAAGAAACCTAGATTTCAACTACTGAAATATGCTCTGTTTTTAAACAGTTCATTCCTTCTAACTATTCAAATTATATAATTGTAGTTTATAGGTTTTAATTAACTTTTGTGTATTCCTGTGAACAAGAGATAATTTGGTCAAACAAGCAAAGGAAATTTGACATTTGTTTCTTCTTCCTCCATGTTAGAAGTCGTAACATATTATTACCTAATAGATTAGTTGTTTGAGTAAAAGGTCTGATAATTTCACCTCATTTAGAGGGCTTTAAATGAAATTCATACAATCATGAAATTTGCCTCTTACTATTTTTGTCATTATGGTCAAAATCATGGTATTTTCCAGCATGCAATCTCACATAAAATGATTTTGTTGAGAAGCTAGCAATTTTATTTTATAAAAAAACTTATTGAGAACTCCTAGTTCCACTGTGTGCATAGCCACCTCCACATATGTTACACTCTTACATAATTAATGCACTTTGTCTAACAGAGCTCTTTTTCAAACAAAATCTAAATGTAGTTTTTTTCTGATACTTGAATTACAGTATATACAATTATGGAATGCAAATCTAATCAATACTTTTATATTTGTCTATTTAAGATATAAGCTTTGAAGAAGTTTGTCATTTGCTAAGCCAAAGAATACTTTTTTGTGGCCATAATTGTTTCCATGTTAATTAGTAAGATAATACTGTGACTTGCTTTACAGAAAGAAATTTTGGAGATTGATAATTTACTTAGTCATTTCCTTATTTATATTACTTATATAAGATACTAGGTTTCCCATCACACTTTTAAATAGTTAAATTCAGATTTGGAATTCTTTGCATTTCATACTATTGTTTTTCTTTTTTTGAGCCAAGTCATTAGCCATTATTTTTATATTATTTAGTAATATTGATTGTCTTTTTCAGTGTCAGGATTCCAAGCAATAACTTGCATTCAATATTTCTCAGAAATCCTTGATAAGAAAGACCTCATAAAAAAAGTAGCATCCTGGAGTTAACTTCCTAGAAATCTTGTCTTTTCTCATAATGAATGTCAATCTTAAGTCACCACACTCAGTAATCACTGAGTTAATTTTTTATAAAAATACGTTCAGAACACTTTGGAAATTTAGTCAACCAATGTTCTCATTCATTTCCTTCTGTATCTGCATTCACTTTTCCATTTTCCCTTCTTATTCTCTCCTACATCTGTTCTTCTTGTTGTTTCCTGATCTTTCTTTTCCTTTCTTTCCCATCATAAGTGTTTTTCCATAATGCTGCATCATTCAGTTAACAGATTTTATTAGTGTCAATGCCTTTCCAAGACATGGAAACTTTTGCAATCTTCACTTCCAGTAGACTGGTGGTCTCTCACGAATATACAGATTATCTTACAGTTGGTTGCTCTGACATTTGAAAAGAGTCTCCTGAGATGGTGCAAGTTCTGCAGCAATTCAAACACTGACTAAAATCAAAGCCCAGTTAAAATTAAAGACCCATGTATGTGGTCTTGAATGATTTAGTAAACTTCTGTAATGCACACTTGGCGCATCTGTGAAGTAAGTATAGAAACAAAAGTATAAAGTATTGTATAATATGAACTATTGTCTATGTTAAATTAAAAAGTTGATTTAAATGTATATATTTAACACCCAGTATAACACATTTTATCTATTTTGATTCACGTATTTGCTTATCATGTTTCAATATCTTTATATTTTTCTATTAAAAGATTCTTTATGTCCTGTATGTGGAGTCCATAGAAATACCTGTTTTAAAATGTACAGCTAGGAATGTAACTCAGTGGTTGAGTGCTTGCCTAGCATATGCAAGGCCATAGATAAGATCACTGGACTGTATAACAAAACAGAACAAAAATGCAACTTCGTGCATGTGTGTAAATTAGAAGAATTCAGAATACATAATTTCAAAGCAAATACATTTTGTAATTGGAAATGTCTCTTGGTAAATGTAAAATAGCAAAATTTTAAGACATATGTACATATGAAATATGTTTTCTTCAAGTACATCTCCTGTTGTGTTTTATGTCATTCCATTGTTACCTTAAAAAACAAAATATGAAGAGAAAAAGTTAAAAGAGCATAGTTACTCTTGAATGGAAGGTAGCATTAAGTTATTTCAACACAGATGACAGATTTCAGCACAGATGAGAGATTTGTAGTGACAAATGTCACCAGAACCTTTTTCCCCCACAAAGCTTTGAGATGTCTAGTACTGTCTTTCAATATTATTCTTGTATCTTATTAGTATTTGACAACTCAAAATGCTGAAACTTACTGTTTTCTGATATATGCATTGCAGTACTCTTATTTATGTTATCATAATTGAAAGTGATAACAAATATTTTGTTTTGCAATTTTTAAAATTTATTTTATTTTATATTTTTATTTAAGAGAAAAAAAAGACACAGAAAAGAAAAGCAAAAAGCAAAAGAGACAAACAAACACCAACAACAAACCCAAAACCATAACAGTACAGGTTTTCAAAACAAGATGATAGGAATTTAGCAATGGTTGTAATGTTGCATATTGTTACTTTCAAAAGGGTTTCTTAGATTACCAGGTATACACATGCAAAATTGATCTAATCATGTGAGTATTAACTGTTCTCTTCCAAGACCTAATAGAGTTAGTATAGTCATCATAGCTATCTTATGTATACACATACAAATTTATGTTTTCTTCCTTTTCCCTTCCTTCTTTCCTTCTTTCCCCTGTCCCATTTACTTTTCCCCTTTGAGCAGTTTATTTCACAATATTTATTGTAGACTTTGGATTGTATTTGTTCTTTCAGTTTCTTGCACTAGGGAGACAATATGGTATTTACACATGTGAGTTTGATTAATTTCACTTATAAGTATGGTCTCAAGTCACATCCATTTACCTATAAAAACCTCCATGCAATCTTCCTTTATAGCTGAGTAGTACTCCATTGTATAAAAAATCACATCTGTTTTATCCATTCCTCATTTGAAGGGAATTTGGGTTGTTTCCAAGATTTGGCTATTACAAATTACGCTGCTATAAACATGGGTGCACATATATCATTATGGCATGATGCTTTCAGTTCTTCTGGGGAAATGTCCAGAAGCAGGATAGCTGGGTCAAATGGAACCTTTAATCCTAGTTTTTTGAGGAACCTTCAGACAGAGTTCATCAGTGGTTGCATCAGTTTACACTCCCACTGTTTTGCAATTATTTTAAAGTCTACATTTTATTTTATATGAGAATTACCATATTTGTAACATATTATTGGCAACTCATCTTCTTTCATTTGGAATTACTTTTTATGCCTTTGACTATTTTTCTGTTAGGTCAATAGCTGTATTTTGTTTGACATTTTTATGAATTTTGTCTAGCACTTTTAAATCAGTCATTTGTTTCAAAAGATCCTTATTATTACTGTAGTTTGATTTTTTATTTTCTGTAAATTTTCTTCCAATAAAGAAAAAAAATCTTAATTCACTTGTAATTATACCTATATTTCTTTAGAATTTTATTCTATCTTAGTAAATTTGTTTCTCCTAAAGATATGATGACATTCTCTTATAAAATCTATTTTTTAATTTAAAGCTTTAATCGTGTAATAAAATCATTTATTTGGTATCAATCTCTCTATGGAGTGTGAATAAATGTCTGGCAAGTTTTCCTTTGGTAATGTTATCTTTAACATAATTACCTGTCTCTATTTTTTCATATTTGTTGGTGTTTCTTTGGGTTCATTGGAGTTGTGTTTAATTTATGGACAAATGTACAGGGGATATTTTATAACCATGAGCTTGCCATTTCTCTCCACTTATTTGGATCTTTTAAAATGTTTTTCATTATTTTTATTAATATATTCTTTATTATTAAATTTATTTTTGATACCATATATTTCAGTTGCTATAATTACTATATTGCTTTTATTTAAAACATTAACTCTTTTACTGATTCATAATATGAATATGTATCCTGAAAAGAAAAATAAAATATGCATCCTTTTGGTCTAATTAATTTTCTTAAATTGAAGACAATTATTTTAAAAATTCTGTCTTTGTGTGTGTATATATATATATATATATAATTGATTGAGTAGTTTGAATTGATGAATTAGGAACCTATGACCTAAGAATTATAGTACCATATCAAAAAGTTGGTTTTTCAGTAAATGGCAAATTACTGAAAATTAACATGAAAAAAGGTTCAGAATGAATTATTAACTGGAAATTGAGGTAGATTGGGGGAATGAATCAGGGTTGTATGTGTTTTTATTTGTGCCTGATTATATTAATTCCAAATCCAAGGGCAACTTTTGAAAAGCCCAGGTTACTCTTTAAAAAAAAAAAAAAAAAACTTCGATTTTCAGTAAAGCAACATCATTTTTTTCATTGAAGAAGTCAGAGACATCTTTTTTCTTTCCTGACATTTCTGCAAATGAAATCTTCAATGCCCTCTCCAGCTGAATGACACTCACCATGAAAACATCAGTTTCTCTCCATCAAGACTTTTAGAGAAGATGATTCTTTTTGATCTGTTTTACCTTTTTCACCTTAATAATTCATTCGATACAGCCATTAAGGTGGAAGGTGTTTCGAGAAAAATGAATACGAAAGCAAAACTTTCCAGTGAATTTGTTTTGAAATTTCATATCAATGCCATATTTCATGAGAAATTCTAGTGCTATTTTGAATTTTAGGAATTTAACTTAATATCAGTGTTTATATTGAATATGACAGCCACTAGTCTATTTTAATCATTTAATATTTGCATGCAATGTTCTACTGATAGAACGTAGTCTGTAGGTGCTTCTATTAGTGAATTCAGGAAATTTGTATCTAATCTTAGCAATCACACATGGAATACATATGGCCTTTACTGGTCAAGAGTATTAAAATATTCCTTTCTCTGACACTCTTAAAATTCATTTTGTACCACATTTAAATACAAGTGAAGAATAACAACTTGTATGCTTGCTTCTTCACTTTGTCACTCTGGGCCTCAGAATCTAAATATCTCTTTGTGTAGGTCAATTGATTTGGATACAGAACAATAGAAAATGTAATGTTCTCTTCAGCTATTGTATTATTCTCAAGAAGATGAATCATTTGTACCTAGTCTGAGAAATCTGAGCACTTAGCAACAGCTGCAAAATAATAGAGCACAAACCAATAGTACTAAGAATATTCTTTCTGAACAAAATGTTTCAAATGTTGGATATTCATATAAAACTGAATCAATGCAATAGCTTATATCATACAAAACATTAACTTAAAATGGGCCATAGACTTACGACCCCTCAACCAACTATCTTCAAAGAGGTCTTGTGTTATGCAAAGACATCTGGGATATGTGAAAAATGGAATCCATAAAAAATAAAAATGACAAAATTGACTTAATTAAAATTAAAAACTTTCATTTTAATGTTACTGTAATAGAATTAAAGCTAAACTGCAGATGAGAAAATATTTTCCTATACATCTCATAAAAGGGTTTTATAAAGAATATATAAAAAATGAATTTAATACTTAATAAAATTTATTATAAATCTAACAATCCTATATTAAAAAATGGGAAAGTGTTTTAAACAGATGCTTTTCCCAAAAAAAGATAAATGACCAAAAAACACTATGAAAATATGCTCAATCTCATAAACTACAGAAGAAATTTAGGTTATAACTACTGCATGGTAACTATTTGCCATCTAGTTTTTCTGTATGACAGAATATTGCGTACCAACAGAAATAAGTTGACTATTGACCTATAACAAACAATGAATCTTAAAACAATTATGCTGAGTAAAAGCATAAGAGTACTCACCCTATGATTTCTTTTATACAAGATTCTGTATCACACAAATTAATCCAAGGGATAAAGCGATTCGGTAGCCCTAGAAATGGAGTGGAGAGAGAGGTGCAAGGGTTGTTTAGCAGCAAAGGAAACTTTAGAGAATAGTGAATATGCTCACTGCCATTATGACGATGGCAAGAAACTTTTGGACACTTGAAATATGTGCTTCAACTATTAGTTTTTCATGAAATAAAGTAAATTAAACAGAGAATCATTCCTGTACAAAGAGATATGAGGATAAACCTTTCACCTCTTCAGCAAGCTGAGGTGTGTGCTCTACTTTTGTATGTCCCAGACCATGAATGGAACCCGGTGAAGCATCATCATTGATTGAAGCCAACCTGTCATAAATCAGATTCTGTTATCAGAGCTACAACACATCTTGGAGAGTTGATTATCGATCAAGACTGTCTGGAGATTCAGTGTTGCATGCTGTTTTACTATTACTGAAAGGACTGATTGAAATGTTAATAGGACATAGTAGAACTGAGTCTCAAGGAACTCACTATATAACAACTAATTTTTAGTAAAAAGAACAATCACTATTTAAACATACAGTTTAAAATGAAACAGAAAATAATAATACCCAATTCCTCTTTTCATGGGCTTGGATTCTATAGCAGTAACTCTCAGAAAAACCTGAAATACAAATGTCATTGGACCAATCCCCCAGCTTGAAGAGATAAAAGTTACACTAAACCTGCCTTTTGTGTCTAAAGAGTGGTCTACACGGATTTCAGTGCGATGTCACACGGTTTCTATGGTGTGTTTAAATTTAACTGATGCCACGGAGAGCTGTCGTCTTCACTCTAAGGTGCCAGTGTCTCTCAAAGCCAGCTTTCTCCTCAAGCACAAAGCAGTTTTCTCCAGGTGTGAGTGACAGTAACGCTTTATTCACTTCTCTTTCACTCAGTTCGTCAAGGGAAAAGCTGTATTTTTTTTTGAGCCCTGATAAATGACAGACATTCAGCTGGATAGAATGAGATTGGCTGTACAGAATTTCAGACTGTCTCAGTGAAGACACTACTAATGACAGGGAAAATAAACCTCGAATTACTAGGGGCTCAACAATTTAGTCAAATAGGACATTATTGCCAGGATAATGAACTACATTAAAGAAAAGAAACTGAACTTCCATTCCAGAGAATTACATGGAATAACTTTTATTATTTCTGAAAAACATTATCACAGCACCATTTAGAACTGGTCAAAAAGGTTAATTAGTGTTCATTTGCTGATGCCTACAAGGATGGCTGTTATTGTGTGACAAACAAAACTCACTGATTTTTGTACTTAGTGTTATGCTATAATTCTTCAATATTATCAAGAAATATGAAGCTATATAACTGAAGAGTGCTATGGTATGGATCTTAAAACATCCCCTAACAGCCTGTATGCTGAGGCTTGTTTCCCAGTCTCCAGTGCTATTGGGAGGTGACAGAACCTCTAGGTTAGGACAGAGGCCTGGTAGAGAAAGGCAAGTCACTGGAGACACGCCCTTGAAGGTTACATTAAAAGCTCTGTGCCTCCTCTTCCATTCTTCGCTCTTTGGCCACCATGAACTGAATAATTTACCCCTACCATGTGCTCCTGTGTGATGTGCTGCAGGAGCACAGCTCTAAAATAACAGGGGAAAGCAACCATAGACTGAAAGCTTTGAAACTACGAATGAAAATGAAACTGTCCTGATGAGTTGTTTATCTCAGGTATTTGTTACAGTGATGGGCAGCCAAATAACATAATTGATATCATGAAGGAGGGTCATTATTGTGACTTGATGATGCAGTGCGGAAGCTTTGAGAAGTTTTGGAAAAGATTGGCGGATCTAGCTAGAGAAAAATTGAGAAATGCTACAAGTGGAGCTTAATTCTACTGTGAGTTCAGAAGACCAGAAAGCTGACAAAAATATGCACTATAAATTCTGTGCAATGAGGTTGCAGATGAAAGTTAGGACTCTATCAGCAATTAGAGTAGTGACCACACATATTACATTCTGACAAAGAACTTTACATTTTGCCTTTGCCCTGAGAATTTATAGGAAGCTGAGTTTAAAGGTGAAGGACTAATTAACTGGGCAGAGTAAATTTTAAGGCACTCAAGTTTCAGCCAGTGACATCGTATTGTTAGCTGATTTCAGCAAAATTTGCAATCAGTATAGGGAGTAAAAAACAGGATGGAAAGATATGAAAAACTTGAAGTGTGGACAGAAGAGAATCACACTTAAAACTTTGACCAAGAGAGGTATGGTTGTGAAAGACAAGGGTGCCACTGAAAAGAAGCCAACTGCTTTGCACTTGGAAAGATGCTTAGAGAGCACCTCAGTATCCCACAAGACCCCACCTGTTTGAGGCTCAAAGATTTTAATTTGTGAAGAGAGCCAGAGAGCATCCTGATGGCAAATGGCTGTCTAGGGAGTGGTTTGCGGGGATTTATTTTGCATGATTCACCTGCTATGGTGCTCAGAGACTGCTAGAGTCATGACTCAAGGGGGCTCATGTACAGCTCAGTCCAGCGGAAGACTTCGGAATCATCTATGTGATTCTGGTCTTGTAGACACACAGTATGTAAGCATTATGGGGTCATAGAAGCTTCCTTGGAGAAAAGAAAGCCCAGGAGGCCCCTCAGTGTGTGTGGCAGCCTTTAAGTTCCTGCAAGCAGCCCTTTACAGGGTGACATTGAGGCAGGGAATGAAGTCAAAGCCACAATAGAGACTTGAAATTGGAAATGCCAGAATCTTACAGTGCTAAAGGAAGGTACCGGGAGCAAATCCAGCCATTTTAAGAGGATAACCAGGTGTGCTGCAGCCAGTGAAGTCATACGAGTAAGGCTTCCTGAGCACTTGGGGGCCTGTGCTCTGCCACTGTATGCTTGGATGCTGGACATGGAATTACAGTTTACTGTTTGCCAGGTGACTTTATTACTTTGGTGTCATTCAGCCCCTGCAATATTGTTTTCCTCTTTTGGAATGGGAGTGCTTTCTCTGTGATAATTGTCTATTGAAAATATGTCCTTTTTTCAACCAGACGCACACAGAATGTGGCTTGGGTGTCAGATGCAACTTTGAGCTTGGACTTTTCTTCAGTGCTGGTGCAGTGAAGATTCGGGGGACTCATCAAGAAGGGCTAAGCACATATTGAATGATGAGACTCACAGGAGCACATGTGGATCAGGGCACACTGCTGCGGTCTACATCTTAAATTTTCCAAAAATACTCATGTGGTAAAAGCTTGATTCCAAGGTATGGCACTGTATTGTAAGACGGTGGAATCTTTAGGAGACGAAGCACAGTAGATGGGAGTTAATCAGTGAGGGTGTGGATTTGAAGGGAATGTTAGGGCCACACCCTCGCATCTTTTTGTTTCTCAGGAACCGCGAGGTGAGCGACTTTCTCTACCATATGCTCCTGTCTCGATTGGCTGCCCCATAAGAGGCCCAAAGCAGCAGGGCTGAATGTCCACACACTGAAACCTCTGAAACAGAGTCAAAATTCTGTAAGGCTTTCTTCCTTATAAGTAGCTTATCTCAGGAATTTGTCACAGTACTGAAGCTAACAAACATAAGCAAAAAGAAAACAAAGCAAAAAATAGTTAAATAAAGTCCCTCACATTCTTTCTTCTCCTGAATAAATTTTTAACAATTTTCCTCTTAGATCTTCACATATTATTTTTATACCTTGTTTCAAAATGTTAAAAAAGTACTAAATGAAGAATAGAAAATATTTATAAATGTAATTTTAGATATTTCTAAACAAAATAGCTTACAATAAACTATATCAGGAGTTACACAAGGTGATCACATGTTTATATTAGATATTTCCTTTTATTTGCCTAGTAATGGATGGATTCTTTCAAAATGTTTACATAAAACTTTTGATACTCTCCCTGGGAAATTTTTCATTTTAATACAAAGTAGTTATGTAATATTAGACATTCAAATGCATACTGTGTCTCTCTTAACACATGTAACATCAAAACCAGCCTTCTCCTGACGTGTCTTTTAAATACGCTATCAATCCAACATCCTTACCTCCAACCTCTCCTTTGAACTACAGATTTATAAATTAACTTTATTCTGAATATCAACAGAATTATTAATAGATATATTAGTTTCTTACTGCTGCCAAAGCAAATTACCACAAGTTTGCTGGCTTAAAACCATATAAATGCAACAACCATTTTGAGGAGAATCGGAGACACTGTGGTAGCCATTGTTGATTTCCTATTGTTTTATTTTGAAGTCCTGTATTGCTTGCATTGTTCTGTTCTGATCTGCTTTGTTGTGTTTCACTCTGTTTTGTTTTGTTCTCTTTAAAAAAAAAATACCATAGAAATGTAGACAAGAAGTCCATCACAGCTCCTGGACGTGAAGCCAAAGTGTAAGCAGGGTAGAGTTCATTTTTAAATGAGCTGTGGGTGAATCTTGGACTTTTCCAGCTTCCAGAGACATTCCCTAACTACTTATCCCTATCAGCACTTTACCAGTGGTACAGTTGATACATTGTGTCAACTTGAGTAGTTTAGAAGTTTAACTAAGAGACTCAGCAGAGAGCCAGGATTCTTACTTTGTAAATAGCCTCATCCTGTGCAAGAGGAGGGCAAGGAGATTTTGTGAATGTTACACCAAGAAGGGGGAGTGACCTGTGTACAATATAAAGGAGTAAAAGAGGCTTGCTCTGCCCACCTCCCCACCCCCTTTTTGCTCTGGTTGCTTTTTCTGGCTGCTTCCTTGAAGTGTTACTTCAGTGCTGTGCCACCCTACCTTGGAGTCAGCTGATTATGGACTGAAACCTCCATGAACAGTGAGCTAAATAAACCTTTCCTTTCTTCATTTTGGGTGTCAGGTATTTTGTCCCAGCAATGAGAGAAAAGTAACCAAGACACCCAGCCAGCATTATCAGGCTGAACTCTGTCTTCTCTCTTTCTTCTGCTTCTCACTTGTGCTTTCAGAGACTTTGTGGTTCATTGGCCTCATCTGAATAACACAATATAATCTTCCTCTTTAATGTTCAGTTATTGGCATACTGATTTGCACCTACAATCATAATCTTCCTTTGCCATGTGAGGTACCATAGTCATGGGTTCCACAAATTAGGATATGGGTCATTTAGGTCATCATTATTTTGCCATCACAATAGGTCATCACTGTATACACAAAATACTCCTCATGCATCAGTTTCATCTCCATCTTTTTCCATCCAAGTAATTATTGCTTTCAGAACAGTGCTAAGAATAACTTGTATTTTCTGCTCAGTCACTCTCTTCTTCCAATCCATTAACAATCCGTGTAGTCCTTAACATCCCCTCAGACACACAAAAACAAATCCCAATGCTTTTCCTTATTCCGTGATCGCATAGGACTATCCTTAGATTGTTTTGCCTGCAGTATCACTGTAGCCTTCAACTAGCCTTCCATTCTTAATTGGTTAACTGACAGTAACATCTTAAACATATTTACATTAATAAACAATATTGTAAACAATATTTACATTAATCACCTGCTTAAATTTTTCACAAAATCCACTGTGCTTAGGAAAAACCTTTAAACTCCATAGTTTGATTCATGCAGCCCAAAGATTTGGTCTTGGCTACCTCCTCCTTTCTTGAATTTCTCCAAACAAAATTTTCTTTTGTGTTTTTCTTCTCCTCGTTCATTTTAAATTCTTCAGTGCAATTCTCACACTACTTGGAGTTACAGCACACTGTCTGAAGTTGAGACCTTGATCCTTTACAAGGCTCATCTCAATTCAGACACCAGCTGCAAGCTCCAGGGTTCCCTAACCATTTGCACTTCTGACTAATTGGCTACAAATTCTGTGATTCCCACTGCTCTATTAGATTGAATAATTTGTTAGAACTTTCCGAGAACTCAGGAAATCTCCATACTTAAATTGCAATTTTATTATAAACGATGCAAATTAAGACCAGTCAAATGAAGAGCTGCATAGAGGAAGGTTTGGTAGGATTCCAAATGTGAAATCTTTGTGTCTTCAGAACATGTCACCTTTCTAGCATGGCAAAGTGTATCACCAACCACTAGGCTCATACAAAACTGCTGTTCAGAAATTTTATTGGCATTTCATTGCATAAGCATGGTTGATTAAGTCACTGTATAGTGATTTAATTCCAGTCCTCCTCCAATCATGGGGTAAACTGATTGTTTAAAATACTAATTTCTTTTTATTTTAAATATTTGCATTATATCACTATTCCTGGAATATACAGACTTTTTATCTTTTTAAATCATCTGTAGTTTCTATTTATGTATTGTTAGAAATATTAAAATAACTGAGCATGAATGACAATCAACACAGTAGAAATTCTGTGTCTTGTTTATAATTTAAATTTGAGAATGGGTTATTTTACTTATTTGTAGGGTTACTGCTATCTATAGTAAGTTCTGTTATGAGGATTGCTTTGTAATTTTTGTTCCAATGAAATTGTTGTAGAAGAAGCAATTTGTACATACTGAACTTAGTAATTTCTTAATGTGAATTTTCTTTTGACATAAAATCTTTATTGAAATGAACTAGTCAATGAGGAAGACCTGAAATGTGTGTCTCTTCATATACATGTACACGCATCCTCACACATTCAAAGTATAACCTGCTAAACATGTGTGAGCCACATCATCGACCTTTGATGTTAAAACATCTCTTCTGATTTCAGAAAATCTTCCTTCTAAAATTCCATGATAAATTTCAAACTTTGCCCTGCAGCTTTTTCAGTGTGCACTTCCACAAACTCCTTTTTTTTTAAGTTTTTTTTTATATGATTGTATATTTCTTAAGAATTTGAGGTATGTATCTGCTTCTGTTTCATTAGATCCCTATTTTTCTATGTGTCCCAATGAAATTTTGAGTGCATACTTCTCTAATCATATTTTTCCCATAAAATATCTCTATTATTCTTGGAGACTATGGTGATTTTTAAGAATGTGCATGTCATATTAAAGCAGAAATGATTGTCTCCATAAATAGATTTCTCTATAACTCTTCGTCTTGACTCAGGTTTTTAGTTCACATTATAGTTAATAATAAAACCCTAATATCTTGTTGTTATAATTGAGATATACATTACTGTATATTAATGATATTAAAGAAATGTTACTAAAATTTGCCTCCACAGCTTTCATTAGCAACTGTTGATAAATAGATTATTTGTTTTACAATGGGAAAAATCTACTGATTGCTCTGATTGATCCATCAGTTCACTTCAACATTGTGTTAGGGTTGGTAAGGCCTCATATCATGTTTCCATCACTTTGATGATTGTGATTTTCATTTATGAGTTTGGAGTGACACTAACACTGAGAAATAGCAAGATTTAATCAAAATGTGTTACAGGGATTCTTCATTTAATGACTGAGTTACGTCCTTGCAACTAGGTCATTAAATGAATTGGTTGCTAAATGAGGATTGTATTCAGTACAGACAGTATACTATAAAGATGAGAGAAGTGGTCAAAGGAAATTCTAACTTCATGGCTTTGCTTTTATTTGTATAACTCTCACATACAGCACTGTAATGCATAACAGAACGTAAAATTACAGTACCATACTATACCGTACAATCAGCAAAAGTAACAGTACTATACAGACAAGGTGTATTGTACAAAGAGAGGACATTGAAGATCAACAAACAAATGTACAGAACTGTGCAAAAAAAAAGATGATTTTAAATCTGAACAGTAGGTCATAAGGCTGAACAGTCATTAAACAGGTGGGTCATTAAAGAAGACTATCTATATATTTTAATAATTTAAGCAAATGTGTTCAAAGCCCAAAGAAATTTTTATACAAAAATTGAAATAAATTAGAGCATTTATTTACCAATTTTCAATAATTTCCCATTATGGGTATTTGGGGAGCAATACACTTGATTATTTCAGAGCTAAAAATCTGAATGTGATTTACAGCACAAGGCAAATAGAAAAAAAAAATAATCCTAACCTCTTTAAGTAAAACTTAAAAGGTGTAGGCGTGTGATGATGGCAGACATTGAAGCACTCTGCAAATTTCTTGGTTGTTAGCTTAGACTGGGTAAATTAAGGCTAACTCTGAGGCAGCCTTTGCATAAACAGAGACTTCAAGTCTTCAAGTCTAGCAAGGCAACTCCTAGCTTACGAAAATTTTCCCGATTGCTTTGTTTTTTCAAAATGCTTGCACTTCAGGATAACATTCTCCGGAAAAGTAGTTTTTCTTACTTTAAATGGAAATGTGTGCATTTATTCTCTTAAAATTATTTACTTTTTCTGATTCACTCAGGAAAGCCAAACAATTGGTAACACATGCCCTTTCATAAAACGCAAAATTCCTCCCCCACTCCCACAGCACTGCGATTGAACTCGTGACCTTGCGCTTGCCACTGAGCCTGATTCCCGGCCTGTAAAATGCAAAATTTATACTTAGGTTTGTCCAAATTTTGAACATTCTTGATGATGTGGTTCATCACTTTGTGTGCTTTGCCGCCTTAGTTTATGAGTAGATCATTGAAAAAAATCACGGATAGAACTCTAGTGCTCCGTTTGTGATCATATTCCCTATATTTCACATTTTTGCAAGTTAATATAACCAATTCACCAAAACAAATAACCAAAACAAATTTGTCCAAGCATTGATTTTTGTTAAAGAAGTCTTTATAGTCTCTTCTGGTTTGACTTTTGATTTAATAGTTTACAAAAACAATTATTATTTTTGAAAATTAATGGAGAAAGTACTATAAACTGAGATAATCTATGAACATCTGACCATATTGTAACTTCATAGGGTCTTTCAAACACTAACACCTTAAATTCTCTACAATATTTTCTATGCATCTTCCAAAAGCAAAGAAACACAATTTATTCTGTATGTGGCTGTCTTCATTCAGACAACTTAATATATTAGAGGATCCAATGTTTGTCATATTCCCTTATTAAGACATAAAAAGTTTAGAGAACATACAGCCTTTATAATTACATTTAATAAAACTTCTCAAGGTATTTAATTGAGCAAGACTTAGCCTAAAATTGGAAGACAAATTGTGATTATTTACCTTACCATTTTCTGTGTCTTAGGTAATTAGTTTCAATTTTATTAACAATCTTGATTGCTGTTAGTACTGGTTACTGTTCCAAGCGTCATTGCTATAGTCTTCACTTTGGATAATCTTTCTTCTTTTTTTGAAGACTGATTTGCATAACACGATGATCACATCATCACATCTTTCAGACTACGGGTTACAAAAAGCATGGAGAGTGGCTATTGTTGTCAGTATGTATGATGTTGGTCTTAGAGTTCAGCTTCGTATTTGTTAATTTGAGGACTGGTGGTCCCATTCTATTCATTAAAATGCAGCAACAGTGATACGAGGTGGTTACCAGTATGTGATTACCGAAGAGTAGTACAAGCCTTCTTATTGTTTGTGAGAAAGCAAGCTGACATGACATGAATATTATGACTGTAAGGAGCTAAATGCTACTAAAAATGTAGGAGGAGAAGAATAGATATTCTAAAGTTATAAGCTTAAGTAATCCAGTCACATGCATAGTATATTTAATAGTGTAAATTTTTGCCATGTATTAAGAACACATTATTAAAAATAGCATATAAAGTATTATAGTCAACATTGCAATATTACCTATTCCAAATTAGCAGGAAGATGAATGCCAAGTTAGTCTCATGAGATATATTAAATTGAATAACTGACATACAGATTCTTTCTGTGTGCCCTAAATTCATTATTTTGTTCCTCAAGATTGTTAGATTGAGAGCTAGACTAGCATTGAAAATTCAGTAAAGAACTTTACCTGGTGAAACTTCCTGGGTGACAGGCAGCAAATCTTTCCCTGACTATGTTCCTAATATAGGGAAGCTATTCAACTTGAAACACTATCTCCTACAAAATTAAAAGATCATTGAAAGTATAGAATGAAAATGAGAGTATCAGTCAATTTTGAAACCTTGATGAATTGAAAGTGGTCAAGCAAGGGAAGACAAGCAGCTGTAGTTCCAGGGACTCAGTAGAAAAGATCTCATGAGCTAGGCGTGGTGGCTCATGCCTATAATCCCAGCACTCGGGAGGCTGAGACAGGTGGATCGTTGTGAGTTCGAAACCAGCCTGGGCTACAAAGTGAGCTCAAGGCCAGCCTGAACGGCATAGTGAGACCCTGTCTCAAAAACAGGGCTGGGGATCTAGCTCAGTGGTCTAAGCGCCTGCCCAGCAAGCGCAAGGTCATGAGTTCAATCCCCGGTGCCGCAAAAAAAAAAAAAAAAAAAAAAAAAAAGATCTCATGGTACCATGATCTGTATAGTAGAATAGTAGCATAGCTTGCACACACTGCACTACTTGTCTAATGCAGTGACATTATAGTTGTGGAAATACAGACTTCTGACCCAGGCTGCACTGTATATTAATTTCAACTGAAAAGGAATAATGCAAACTGTAATAAGTTTCAATGATTTTCTGTCAACTTATAGATTGATATAAATATTTCTCTTTGAAGGGCAAGTTAAGATGGGTTAGAAAAAAAAAGTTACCTGATCTGTATTTAGCATTTTGGACAAACCTAGGTATAAAGAATACAACTACAAACTGAATTTTATTTAAATCAATTTATCAGTTGTTATTAAAATTAAGTTTGTAATCTCTCACAGGAAGAAGATCAAACCTTTGAGAAAAATGCACATTCTGAAGTCAATGAATGATAATATAGATACAAGTTCCACCACACTTTCAAATCATTATAAGTCAATAATATGGTTCTAAACATCTCTCTAATTGCTGACTATTTTAGTTAGTGCACCCAGATATCTTTAAAAAAACCATCAATACACAAATAATATACTTAATGGTAGATTTAATCCTAACCTGCACATATTTAGTCTGCAGAATATAAATTTATGATCACCTGGCTTGTGCTGCTGTAGAAATATCTTCCAAATTTCAGTAGCTGAACACTGAATCTATGTATTCCTCTAACTCTGAGCCTGCTATGTACTCAGAGAGTACCTCGGTTGATTTGTCACCCATGTGTCAAATCAATGTTCCAAGCAACTTGACTGGAATGGCACCTTCATATCACAATGTTTTACATAATTGCTGAAGCAGAAAATGTGTTGATGGAGAATGGAGCACCATACATTAGATGTACCTATCTACCAATAAGGGAAAATATTTGGTATGAGCTGGACAATCTCAGAGAGATTCTCATATAGGCAGGAGATCAGGAAATATTGCTCAATCCCACTAATATCTACTATGCAAGACATGCATAACATAGACACAGAGAAATGATTTTATTGAGAGGATTGGAAGGAAGAAATAGCAATGAATCATGTTTTATGATGTTGATAGAAGCATTTAAATTGTATAATGCACATAATTATCCTGAATTATTGTGCTGAAAACTAAACAGTAGTGAAACTATTCAAGAATTGACATAATTTACACAAACTCATGCACTCAGTAGGTAGATGACCTAAGTTTGGGTCCAGTACTTTGAGATTCACAATAAATGAACTTCCAGCCAGGATAACCAAAACAACACATTAAAATATAAGGCACACATTTAAAGTAAAATCAATTTAAATTAAAAAAATAAAATTTTTATTGGAGTGGTTAATGGAGTGGCTAATGAATTATTCACACTTTAATAACTATCATTTTTTAAATCTTGTAATTACATCACCTTTTTATTGAGATGGCTTATGATTTTCTTAGTATGTGATCACCTTCTTTGAAACTTTTTCAGCTACAGAGGTGTTTCTAGTGATCATAAGATTGTAGGCACTAATAACTATCTTTTTTATTCATGTTTTCTACCCTCTTAACTCATTTGCAATAGACCTTCTTTATTAGAAGTATCCAAACTCAGTCACACATTTAACTGGATTTTGTTTTGACAGCATGAAATTCAGACAATAAAATGAAATGTGATGGTACAATAGCATTGTAAATTCATACAGATATTCCACGTAAAAGACATATAACCTTAACGACGTAACTGAAGTTTAAACGCTTGGGACTCTCTCTCTCTCTCTCTCATCTTTTAAAAGTCTTGGATTTAAGTAATAAGAAAATGTTCAAAATTCAAGGTGAAGAGTATAGAGTTGTAACTGAGGGGATTAAAGATATTTGGCTATGTGTAATGATCTTTTGTTTTATCTGGGTTTATATTATTTTGTCTTGTTTGAGTTTATTGTCTGTAAATGTATGAACAACCATTTTGAAGAAAGCAAGAGACACTAGGGTAACCATTGTTAATCTTCTGTTGTTATGTTTTGAAAACCTGTATAGCTTGCAGTGATCTGTTTTGAATGTTTGACTCTATTCTGTTTTCTTTTGCTTTGTTTTGTTCTGTTTTGTTTTGTTTTGTTCTATTCTCTTTAAAATAAAAAAAAAGATATTTGGTTATGTATGGCATATCAGTGAAAGATATTTTATTACTATTTTCAGGTAGAAAATTATTTTGCTTCAAAACACACAAAGTAGAGACTGCTGTCTTTTAAAAACTGATATTTGTTCTCTTGTGGCTCTTCCAAGTATCTATTCATTTTTGAAATAAAAAGTATATTTTATATGTATTTCAAAAAATGTTAATTCAGATACACATGCAAAATTATAGATTTGCAATGTGTATGTCTGTGTATATTATGTCACAGATATATGATATTTAAGATCTATAGAGGTAGAAGAACTTTAACTTCATAAAATGCAACTCTGTTATATAAACTATAAATCGACAAAGAATTGATGTATAGCATAATATTTTCTGAAATCACTTATAATAAAATTTTTGAAAAATAGTCATTTTAATCTTTTAGTCAACAGTCTATTTTAAATCATGTATGTATGTCTGGTTTGACTTTCAACCTACAATTTGAAACTCAGGAGGGAAAAAAATCACATTTTAAAATTTTGAGATGTAATTTATGCCTGGGAAATTAGTTAGTCTCTGATTTTAAATTTCTGAAACTCCTGGAGATTAACAAAGTAATACATAAGGTTTTCTACCAGTCACTCAAATATGGGTTTCAATAAAGTTTTCTGGCATTTAAAAGTGAACGTATGTTAATGAAGGAAAGAAAGTAGCTGAAGTCATTGGAGATCGGTCATTCGTTCACACTCTTCACTGCTGCGATGCCCTTTTTGGCTATTCTCTGATCACTTATGAATACCTAGCATTTCTATCTTCATTTTCAGTAAGATCTTTAGGGAATTTACTCGAGTTAGCATTTATGATCTCTGGTTATCTAGATGACCCATGGAGCTGTCATCCCCTTCAACATTGAGAACAATTCACAAGATCTCCCTTTTCTCAAGGCTTGACCACATTTCTCTAATTGTGATAGGAGGACCCTCATTACTTCTCTCTACTTCAGGAATCTAAGAGAGAAAAAGGGACAAATTTGACAGCTGTCAGCTGGTATTTGGCATGAGACTAACAATTATCCCACGATGGCTCTCTCTTAACATCAACAATTCCAGACACAGCTATTAGACAATTTCATTCCCTGAATTTGTTTAAGCAACAAAAGCAAGATCACTCTGTAATTATGTCCACACCCAAACAAAAACAAGAACCCTGTGCAAATATGGAAATGACCAAAGATCCTTTTCTCTTGAAAATGCCAAAAACATGATGCATCTTTTAAAATTTTTTATTAGTACATTTCTGAGCACATAAAGTTTGTTTTCCTTGTGGGGAGCTGTTACAACATGTATGAGATACATTTTAATTCCTATTTTCGTCCATTTTCCCTTCCCTCCCTCCTTCCTTCCTCCTATCTTTTGATCCCTTTCCTTCTTTTTTTCTTGGTACTTGTTTGCAGTTGATAGTGTGTGCATTCCTTGTGTGGCGTTGGTACATGTACACAATGCATTCCAATTCCTTGTTTTATGTCCTGTACCTCCCCTTGCTTTCAATTCCCATCATCTCTTGGTCCCCTTCCCCTATGAGAAAGAACTGTCTCCCCACCTCCTATTACCAAAGCTATCTTTTATTGTCCATCGACAGATGAAAGAGTAAAGAAAATGTGGTATTTACACACCATGTAATACTACTCCTACAAGAAGGATAAACGAGTTATTTGAATGAAAATGGGCACACCTTGAGACCTGAATGTGAACTGAAATAAATCAGAGTGTAAATATTGGATGGTTTCTCTTACATGAGAAACCCAGAGTACAAAATAAAGAGGAATTATGCTTCTTTAACCACTATATGAGCTTCAATTTGTGTTGCCTTTCTTCTACGTAAACCTTATTTCTGACAAGACCCAATCCAGAGAAAACATTTGCTTCTCTGAAATTTACCCAAGTAATCCAGGCCTGTAATATGTCTTTCCTGACACCCTCTTTGTGGTGACTGAGTTCTTTTCTGTGTGTGTTAGAGTTCAGGCATGAAATATCCTCCAATGACTAAGGTGCTGAAGACTTGGTCCCCAGCTGGTGGCATTACTGGAAGGTGTGGAAACTTCAAGTAGCACCTTTCCTTGGAATAAATAGGCCACTGGGGATATCTTGGAAGGGTACATTTTGTTGTGGTCATTTCCGTTTGTCTCGCCCTCTATTTTCTGACCGCCATGAGACAATCAACTTTTGTCATCAAGCCCTCACAGTGCTATTCTGTCTTGCTCCAGGCCCAGGTGACCATGGACTAAAACCTCTAACTGTATGAACCAAAATAAATCTTTCCTGCTCTAAATTGTGTATCTTATATATTTTGTCACAGTGACTAAAAGCTGACTAATGCAGTGTGATCATTCTTGGTACATTTTACACTGCAGGTGTGTTCCTAGTACTTTTTAGATAATGGATATTAATACCTCTTAGCCTTCTCCCTTTCATTTTAGAACTAATGTGTCTAATTATTAAACATAATTCTGGGTCACTAAAAAAATGAGCACAAACACACATTCTTACTACTGTAACTGAAGCACACAACGAAAATAATCTGGTTCTTTCCTGTCAATGATGAAGACACAGATGTTAACAGTCATTTTTCCAAATGCTAAGCAAAAGAAGCAACAGTTAAATTTATACATCAAAAATGACTGAAATTTAAGTTCTTATTTAGGTATCATTTATATTGTTGTGAGCTTTAGATATTCCAAATGAAATCCATTATCCATTTTCAGTTCTGGTAACTTCTGGTAATCCTTTCTCTCTTCTGAACTAATTTAAAAATCATTAAGGTCTATAAACACTAGAGTCACTTGCTTCAAATTAAGTACAGCATTTACTGGAGTCTGCACTTTATTCAGAAGGCATCAAATTTACCTATTCCATCAATTAAAATGATTCCTTCAATAAGTTTGATTACTTACAAATTGCCAACACATTTTTATGCTTTCAGACTAGCATCAATGGAGAAACACAAATTTAAAAACTGTGTTTTAAAATATAATCTAATTTTAAAATGGGTCTTTAGTCTACTCTTCATTTTTAATTTAACTTTTTGAATGATTAATGATATGAAGCAACTTCTTATGCTTGCATTTGTCGTCCTTATATCTTCTGTGGTGAGATGTCTCTTGCTTATATGCTCATTCAACAGCTCTTTTTCTGTAATGTTGGATTTGAGAGTACTTTACAGTAGGCTTTTGTAGGGAACAGGACTCTTCATAGATAGAGAGTTTACAAATATTTATTTGTAGTCTTTATATTGTGTATTTATTCTTTGCACATTTATTTCTACAAAGGAAAATTTTATTTTGATAAAAGCCATTTATCAATTTTTCTATTTTGAGGTGATGATATGCACTGAGCATGAAGCTTAAAACCTTTTTACCTTATACATGGATACTGAAGGATTTAGCTATCCACCCCCTCACCCCAAAATACTGTATTTTTTCATTATATATTTAAACCCATTATCCATATTGAGTTAAGTTTGGGAGAAGGTAAGAGACTTAGGTTAAACTTTGTTTTTCTTTTTCTTCTTTTTTTCTTTTTCTTGTCTAGCTATTATTTGTTCCAAAATCTGTCCCTTTCTTCTTGTCTCTCCAGCCTCTGATAACCTCCATTTACTCTCAACTTCTATCAGATTAATTTTCTTACATTTCATATATGAGTGAGATTATGTGGTATTTGTCTAAGTTTACCTTTTTCACTTAACCTAATGATCTGCCTTTTGTTGAAGCTGTCACAAATATAAGCATTTAATTATTTCTACCATGAAATAATACCATGATATGGTATATATAAACTACATTCTCTTTATCTATTCATTAGTTGATGGACATTTAGGGTGCTTCTGTTTCTTGGTTATTGTGAATAGCAGTACTACAAACATGGGAGTGCAGGTGCTTATTTGACAGACCGATTTTATTTCCTTCAGATGTGAAATGGGATGAGATTATTTTGACTTCCGTTTTTGTGGAACACTTTATTCCATCTCTCCAGTACCAGTCTGTGCATATCCTTAGAGGTAAAGTTTGTTTCTTGTAAACAACACACAGTGTCATCTTGTGTTTTATCCAGGTTCTCACTTTCTTTTAATTCAAAATATTCAAGCAAATCATTAGTAGGTAAGTTCTTACCACCATTATTGTATCATTTGTTTTCTAGTTTTATTGAAGTTCTTTCCTTTATTCTTCTTCTCTTCCTTTGTGGTTAAGTGATTTACTTTATTGATGTGTTTTCATTTATTTTGTTTTGAGATACATGTTATAAATTTTTTTGTTACAATTAAGCTTATAAAATTCATGTTTTGATTATAACAGTCCATTTGAAAAGATAGCAGTTTAACATGATCATAAAGATAAGCAGTCATTAAAAAGAGACAAATACCCTACTAAGAAACTATATTTCCATTCTGTTCTTCCTGAAATTTTGAAATTCTGACATCTTTCTATATTGTCTATCACTTAACATCATAACATAATCACTCTGATTTTAATGGTCTTCTTCTTAGTCTTAACACTAAAAATATGGATGGTTAGAGCATTCTGAATTTGTCTCTACAGCTACTCTTACCAGTGAGCTTGACATATTTTGTTGTTTTCATCTTAGTCATCAATATCTCCAATTTTTGTAGGCCAAGTCTAATACGGATAGATTTTCTCAACTTTTGTTTGTCTAGGGATGTCTTTATTTCTACTATATTTCTTTTTTTAATTTTGAAGAGAATGAAACCAAACAAAATAAGAAATAAAACAGAATAGAGTCAATCAAAACAAAACAATGAACATGGTACATGATGTCAAAACAAGACAAAAGGAAATCAATAATGGCTACTATAATGCCTCTTGTTATCTTCAAAATAACTGTCCACACCATCAAGCATAATAAAATCAAACAAAGCAGAACAGAATAAAACCAACAAAAACAAAACAATGAAAGTAATAAGGGACTTCAAAACAAGATAACAGTAAAACAACAGTGGGTACCATAATGCCTCTTGTTATCTTCAAAGTAGTTGCCTATACCTTCAGACATAATACAATCAAAAATAACAGAATAGAATAAAATCAGTCAAAATAGAACAAGGAAAGCAATACAGGGCTTCAAAACAAGATAATAGGAAATCAATAATGGTACCATAATATATTTGGTTATCTGCAAAATGGCTGTCCATGCCATCAAATATAATATAAAATCAGATAAACCAAAACAGAATAAAACGAAACTAAGCAGAACAATGAAAGTAATATGGGTTTCAAAACACAGTGATAGATTGACAATGGCCACTGCCTTCTCTTTTTAGATATTTCTTCCCCTTTCACTTTCACAATATGTATTGTGCATTTTGGTTCCTTCTAACACCTTTAGTTTTTCTTATACTAGGGAGACTCAACCATTTCATTCATGAGTATGATCTCGAGCTGTATCCACTTACCTACAAGAGCCTTGAGTAGTTATCTTCCTTTATAGCTGAGTAAGTTTCCATTGTGTAAAAATGCCGTGTCTTCCTTATCCATTCTACAATTGATGGGCAAGCTACCTCTACTTTTTTTTTTCTGGCTACCTGTCAAATAGAGCATTGTTCTGTCTTCTTTAACTTTCTGTCTATGGATTTTCTTTCTAGTTAAATGTGTTTCTTGTATAAAGCACATTGATGGATCCTGTCTCCTGATCCACTTTGCCTGTGTTTCTTTCTATTGGTGAATTGAGGCCCATCTACATTAATAGTTATGCCAAAATGCACTGCCTTGTCTCTGCCATGCTGTTTTCCTGCCATTGGCTCACTACTTTTTCCCTCTAATCAATTGTGTGCCCTGCTTGATGATCCCCCACTGCTGCTGTTCCTGGGACCATGGTCATTTTTATCTCTCTCTAGAATGTCCTTTAGTATTCTTTGTAGGATTGGTTTGATAGTCATGAATTCCTTGAATTGTTCTTTGTCATGGAAGTATCTTGTTTCTCCATTAATTTTGAAAGAAAGTTTTGCAGGGTACATCAGTCTGAGTTGGAAGTTGCTTTCTTTTGGGACTTGCAATACTTCACTCCAGACTCTTCTTGACTTGATGGTTTGTGTTGAGAAGTCTGTCATGATTCTAATGAGTTTTCCTTTACTGTTCTGCCATCTTGCCATCTTTATTTCTAAAAGATAGCTTTACTAGACAGAGTCTTTCTTTCTTTCTTTCTTTCTTTCTTTCCTTCTTTCTTTCTTTCTTTCTTTCTTTCTTTCTTTCTTTCTTTCTTTCTTTCTCTCTTTCTTATTTTTAAAAGAATACAACAAAACAAAGTAAAACAGGATAGATAGAGTCAATCACAAGACAGTGAACATGGCACATGACTTCTAAACAGGGTAAAAGGTAATCAATAATAGTTACCATAATGCCTCTTGTTATCTGCAATATAACTGCCCATACCATCAGGGATGACTATAATCAAACAAAATAAAACCAATAAAAAACACAAAACAAAACAAACAAAGCAAAACAATGAAAGCAATACAGAACTTCAAGATAATATTAAAACAGCAGTGGCTACCATAATACTTCTTGTTATCTTCAGAATAGTTGCCTACACCTTCAGACTTATTACAATCAAACAACACAGAGTAGAGTAAAATCAATCAAAACAAAACAATGAAAGCAGTCCAGGATTTCAAAACAAGATAATTGAACATCCTTGATGGCTGCAATTATATATTTTGTTATCTTTAAAATAGCTGTCCATGCCATCAAGTATAATAAAATCAAACAAAACAGAATAAAACAAAACTAATCAGAACAATGAAGACAATATGAGTTTCAAATCATGAAAATAAATTAACATTGGCCACTTCCTTCCCTTTTTAGATAATTCCTCCCCTTTGATGCATTGTGCATTTTGGATCCTACTAACTCCTTTAGTTTGTTTTAATAGGTAGACAACACAAAATTCACCTATGTGACCATGAACCAATTCATCTCTGAGCATGATCTCAAGTTGCTTCCATCTACTTACAAGCGCCTTGAGGTTATCTTACTTTATAGCTGAGTAGGTTTCCATTGTATAAAATTCCCTGTCTTTCTTATCCATTCTGCAGCTGATGGGTAAGCTACCCCTACTTTTTTTCTGGTTCCCTGTCACATAGGGCATTGATGCCTCTCCTTTGACTTTCAGTCTATGAATTTTCTTTCTAGTTAAATGTGTTTCTTGTATAGAGCATATTGATGGATCCTGTCTCCTGATCCACTCTGTCTGTGTTTCTTTTTATTGGTGCATTGGGGACTTCTACATTAATAGTTATGGCCCTCTTGCACTTCATTGTCTCTGCCATACTATTTTCCTGCCATTGGCTCCCTATTTCTCCTCTCCATTCAGTTGACTGCCCCCGCTTGATGGTCCTCCTCTGCTGTTATTGCAGAGGCCGTGGTCCTTTTTATGTCTCTCTAGAATGTCCTTTAGTATTCTTTGTAGGGTTGGTTTTGTGGTCATGAATTCCTTGAGTTGTTCTTTGTCATGAAAGTATCTTGTTTCTCCATTAATTTTGAGAGAAAGTTTTACAGGGTACATCAATCTGGGTTGGGAGTTGTTTTCTTTCAGGACTTGCATTACTTCACTCTAGCCTCTTCTTGACTTGAGGGTTTGTGTTGAGAAGTCTGCTGTGATTCTAATGGGTTTTCCTTTATAGGTGATCTGCTTCTTTTCTCTAACAGCTTTTAATATTCTGTTCTTGAGTTGAATTTCTGGGATCTTAATTATTATATGTCTGAGTGTAGATTTGTTCTGGTCATGGCTAGTTGGAGTTCTATATGCCTCACTTATTTGAATGTTACTTCCTTTTCCCATGCTTGGGTAGTTCTCCGAAATTATTTTTGTAACTAGAGTCCTGATGTCATTTGTCTTGACCCCCTATTTTTCACACACATTTTTATTTCTTAAATTGTGTTTCTTTGAGTTGTCTTGCAGCTATTGAATTGTTACTTACTGAGTCCTTGTTATTTTTAAGAGATCTTTCCTTTTGTGATCACAAGCTACAAATCTGTCTTCAAGGTTTGAAAGTCTATCTTCAGTTTCTTTCAAGCGGTTTTGTCAGCTTTCAATGGAGTTTTTAATTTCCTGGATATCTCTTTGAATCTACCTCATGCTTTCTAAATCTCTTTTTTGTTCATTCAAGGTTTCCCTCATTTTCCTATGCTCCTCTATTTTTTTGTCTGTGCTTTCTTTAAGGGTGCTTAGGAGTTCTTTTATTATGTTTTCATTTTTTCTTTTCCCTGGGAGTGTATTTGTGTTCTAATTTCTTTTATAGCCTCATGAAGTTGTTTCTTTACTTCACTTGACATCACTTCAGAAATTTCAGGTGTGGGACTACCAATCTCTTCCTTGTTTACCTCTCCTGGAGTTGTGCTGCTTGGGTTGGATGACAGAGATTGCCTTTTCCTTCTTCATCTTGACATATTCCTGGTTTCTTCCATGCATGTGGGTAGTGGGGTCCCAGGTACTTCTGGCATTGGCTCCAATTTCTCTGAAATGAAACTTCTCAGCCCCTCCAGCCAGTGCTGGTCATGGGCATCTGACAGCAGGTTCCAGTGCCTCTGGACCAAGCTGGGCACCAGCCCACAAGGGCCCCTGGAGTCTACATGCGAGCAGAGCCAGCCAGGACCTGTGGACCTAAGCTGGTTAGGAACCTAAGCACGATGTTCTCTGGAGTACACATGGCAGTGGGAGTCAGTCCAGGAAACTTCCACAGGTCCACATCCAACCTGAAGCTGCTGGAAGAAGCCGGCAGCAGTCCTGTCCCTGGGCTTATCCTGCCAATCTCTAAAATGGCTCCTGGCCAATCATTTTCTCCTGCAGGAGGACTGAATCCCCTGCATTCACTGCCAGCCAGCACAGACCTCCGAGTCTCCGTTCTCCTTCATCGCTGCACCTCTCCACAGAGACCTCTGGGATCACCAGCCGCCAGGGTGACCGTGCATCCCCAGGCTCCAACAGCTTCTCTCACAGGGTGAGTCTGGCTCCAGGCTAAGGTGTCTCCAGCTACTACCTTCTTCTTCATTTAAGTTTTTCTTTTTACTCTCTCTGTGGGCTTCAATTCACATTTTAGATTCTCCCTGGGTCCAGGGGACCCACTTCCTTCCTTCTTGTCCTCCCTATTATGCTATATTCCAGCATCCGAACTGTTTCTCTCACAGAGTCTGTTTACTCTGCTGCTTACTGTTCCACCATCTTTCTGGAAGTCACTTATTTATTTATTTACTAGTTAGTGTTGACAAAATCTCTTGACACCCTTTTCCCCACCTCTAAAGTCTTGGCTAAGAAGTCTATTGAGTAGAAAATTGGGATCCCTGATGGTTGTTTACTTCCTTGCTCTTATAATTTGCAAATGTTTTCTTCATCATTAATATCTGATAGCTTGATTATAATGTGTCCTGGGGTACACTTGGATGAGTTAAATCTCACAAGTGACATTTGAACTTTCTATATTAAAATATTTGCAGCCTTATCTTTGGGAAATTTTCTGTTATTACCTCTTTGAATAATCTTTTTATCCCTTATATATTTCCATTTACCTCTCGAATCCAAATGACCTAAATATTTGATCTTTTAATATTGTCCTAAATGTTACTCTATTCCTCTTCATTTTTTTTCCTTTTTCTTCTGCTGATAGGATATTCAAAATCCTGCTTTTAAGCTCACAATTTCTATCTTCTGTTCCTTCTATCCCGCTATTGAGGTTTTCTACCATGTTTTTCATTTGGTTCAGTTTTTCTTTATTCAAGAATTTACACTTAATACTTTTCAAATTGCTTCCATCTCTGGATAAAGTTTCACTGTTAGACTATACAGATTGTCTTAGTTACTTTCTCATTGCTGAGACACAAGACCTGACAGCCAACACATAAAGGAGAAAAGGTTTACTTTCACCCCCAGTTTGTAGAAATTTCAGTCCATAGTCATCTGCCTCCAAGGTAAATCTGCAAGGCAGAGGGGCATGACAGGAAAAAACATCTCATGGCATGGCAGGCAGGAAGGCAGAAAGCAATCAAAGGAGGAGGGAAAGAAATGTACAATTGCAAGCCATAACCCCAGTGATCCACTACCTCCAACCAGGGTTACTTCCCATGTCACATTTAGCTATAAACTTGACAGTGAACTAATCCATTCACTAGTATCACACCTCTATGATTCAACCAGCTCTCCAAAGCCCCACCATGAGTTCATGAGGGTTTGGTAGGACATTAAGATATAAAACATAATGCTGCCTTACACTGAAAATGAATGGCAGATAATAAATTGGCCATTATATTTATAATCCCTCTTTGCAATGTTGATACCGAGATTTGAACCATAACTGAAATGCTTCTCTGTGTTTCATGAAGCACAGTGAATTTTTAAAAGCAGTTCCTGTAAACCCTCCACCTGAGAGTTCTTTTGTAGTGGTTGCAATGAGGCTAGTTTTTTTATTCCTATTTTGACCATTATTTGAATGAAATAAAAAAGCTTTATGAAAGCTCTTGATATCTGCTGACCTACATTAACTAGGCTTAGAAGGATTAGATATTTATTCCAGTCTTTGTCACCTCTCCTTCTTTTTTATATTTTTCTAGAAATTCTGATCAGGCTTACTTATTTGTTTTTCTGAACCCATAGTTCTAGCATACCTTTATTAGATATTGTCCTAAGTCTCAGGTTTGTAGTATTTTTGTTTAGGGTATGTTGTCACTATTTTTCCACTAGAGAGCATTCCAAGCCCATATTTGTCTCAAAGATGCTGATTGTTGTTCAACATGAACCAGGGATTAAAAATGGTGTTTTATGGTTTACGTTTACATGTCTCACCAAAGTCTCATGAAATCAGAGATGGGACCTTTAGAAGGTGACAGGGCTTGGGGGCACAAAAGCTGACTTGCTGAGAGGGGGTGGGGTCTGTTGGAAGATGCAGGTGGTTCCTTTGTAGACTTTCTGATTCCTATTTACCATACACTAAATAGCTATTCCTTGACCACATCCTGTGCCATTCCGTCCTGCCTTGAAGCCTGTAGACCAAGCAAGGACTGAGGCTACTGAAACATGAGTCAAAATGAACATGTCCTCCTTTCACTGTGGATATTGGGTATTTTGTGCCAGCAAAAAGAAAGGGAGTAACACAGTGGTCTGTCCCTGCAATCATCTCCCTGGGTGAGGGACAGGCCCAAACACCTAACACACAGTTAACAGCCTGATTTTAAACAACCCAGGGATCTGCCCATGTGGGCAGAATCACCAAGAAAGGTCCAAGCCTTGACTCTATAGTCATGGGTGAGACCATTCCCTAAGTTCATAGCCCAGTAACATCAGAAAAACATTGGAGCAGTATCAAGACTCACACTTCCTTGAGATGTCTACTACTGAGGTGAACTCATGGCCCATTACTGCTACAACCAGCCACAAGTGATGGTGACTGGAATAGAAGTTGGTAGACTGGAGCCATTGTCTCCCCCTGGCACCAAAGCTGATCCAAAAGCAGTCCTGAGGATGAGTTAGTAGGATTCCCCAGACACATAGTGTTAAGTTTTACCATCCTGGTGCTAAATTCCAAGACGAAGTCTACTCTTTACAATCCTGTCCTACTCCCGTCATATGGGGTGTTCTTCCTGAGGATGGAGTAGCATTGGTGAGAGCCATCTTTTGGTCACAAAGGCTGATTTAAACTGGATCATATTTAGCTCTCACAGCTACAAGGGCCTGAATAGTCTCAGGGGATCATGATGGTCCACACTGCAGCTGGTGGCGATGCAAGCAGAAACACATGTCAGTCCCACTGAAAAGGAGGTGTCTGTTGGTTCTAGGGTGGATGTAGAGGCTGTCTCTGTGAGGTCTTGGCTTACATATAGGGCTGTTGTTTATTGCCTGTTTCTGGATCTCACCAGGGTAGGCCCAGCACAGAGTTCTAGGGCAAAGCCCTGTGGTAGGTTTTGTGATTTATTACCCAATGACTAGAGTTTTGTTCCATGTTTTAAACCCAAAGTTGGATGAGGCTCAACCACATGACTAATGGAGTTCCAACTGCTTGGTCTTCAGGTATAGGACCAAAGGTAGTGGTGTTGAGTCCTGCTTGTCTTGCATTGGATTTCACTATAGCAGGCTTGCTGTTGGACTTTATGTCAAAGGCTTGAACTGAATTTCCTTTCCTGTTTCCTAGCATCGGGCATTCCCCTCCATGCTGGGAGATGCAGCTAAGGGTGGTGTGATGCTGGCAGCTGTTTCTTTCCTGCCGTCATCAATGTTTCTACTCTATTACACTAAACACAGGTACTGTAGTCTTTCAGCTTCCTTAGCTTTTCTGAGGACAGTTTGGTGCATGAATATTTGTTTAAATTGTTGAATTGGTGGGAGAGCATCATTGGAGGATCTGACTCCCCATCTGCTTTGCCAGCTTTCATTGTAAAAGGGTCTTTGCACATGTGATGGAATTAAAAATTTTAAGATCAGCCCCAGGGGGTTGAGAAAGGAGATGAACAGAGGAACTAAGATGTGTTATGTACATGTACCAACACCACCCAAGAAATGTAAATGTTATGCATTGCAAACGTGGACTAAAAAACAGATAAAAGTATTAAAAAGAAACAGCACTGTAAAGCCAGTTTCCCTCACAGCGCCGAAAGCTGCAGCCTCACACTGAATAGTCATGTGCAGTCTGAGTGTATATGTACACACCTCCTTGAGTCTGCTTATCTTCTTACTCAGTTTTGGAAGTGCAATTTCTCTGCCCTGTACATCTCACATGGCAGTTCCAGTCCTACCTCACACTTCATCTCTCAAACCATCTTCATATTCTATGTTAAATGTAAATTCTGTATTTATGAAAATAGTCATCATTCAATAGAAATTTTACTGTATTATTATTCTGTTAACAATTTTATTTATGCTCTGGATGAAAGTTTCATAGTTTTGAGTGTCCCTTTAATTTTCCCTGGAAAATACTGATGTCATGTTAGAGTGAAAACTCTTATGCTTCTATGATGATAATGGAACTATTTAAAACGATCAAATGATTTTGCCATGTCATTAACTTTTAAAATGCCTTAACTGATTTGTGGGAGCTAAAATACATGCATGCACGTACATGCACATACAATTCATCTCTGACCTGATATTTTATTTACAATCAATAGTGAACTGAGAATGTTTGTGTATAATATTTACTGAGAAACAAATGTGCAGATCTGCAGCTTTTTAATGGATGAGGCATGCCACGGAGATAAAAGGGAATTCAGGATTAATATTTATATAGGATTAAAGAATTGGAAATTGGATTGCTGGCATTATTTTTGTAATTGTACATGATTAATCTTATTGCATAATTTTGAGAATATCTGAAATTATGCAAGAAAAATCTATGAAAAGAAAAATATAAAAGAAATAATGCAATGAAAATAAATAGAGTTTTTAAACTCTTCAAAATCATTGCAATCCCTTCAAAATATAACCAAATGGACATGAGGTCAACATTATTACTGAATTCATAAGTAATAAGAGAAAAAAGAAGAAGAAAAGTAATTGCTTTTCAGCAAAGCTTTAACAATGAATAAAGCA
>RJWT010001640.1:0-46367 GCA_004365215.1 Cuniculus paca
CATTCTTATCATCACACCATGTCCTTGCTCCGCCACTACCCACAATCCATAGGCCAAGGAAATTTCTGAGGAGGTGATATTTAAGGTCTGGTAAACTGAATTGTGAGCTGTCAGAAAAAGATGAACACAGCCTGACCCTGGAATTAAAGATAGTGAGTGGGCCTGGCAGCAGCCCAACAGTCTGTTGTTCGCCTCAGCAGGGAGGTCTTCTTGGTTTGCACAATCATCCCTGTTCAAGCTCCTTGGAAAGTAGAGCCAGAGATGCATTGTCAGGCACAGAGAGCTGTCACCAGTTGTGCTAATTGTTAGTGATTGCCTTGAAGTGCTGATGGCTTAGATTAACATTTGGGTTAGACTGTCTCAAGGTCAGTGTCAGCCTCCACACTAGGTAACACTGACTGAGGGAGGATGGTCACATGTGGAATGGCTTAATTTTTCCTCATTGTATTGTTTGGCTACTGTCTTAGTTATTTTTCTTTCATTTCTGAGACAAAAATACCTGATACTCGAAATTAAGGAAGAAAAGGTTTATTTAGCTCAGTTTGTGAAGGCTTTAGTCTGTATCAGCTGGCTCTAAGGCAGAGTGGCATGGCTGAGGGGCAACTCTTCATGGTGGTAGAAGACAGCAAAACCAACAGGAGCAAAAGGGGGGTGAACAAGTCTCTTTTCCTCCCTTATTTTTAAGCAAGCTACCCACCCTAGGGTGGGTGTAGCACTCACACCATCTCCATGCCCTTCTCTTAAACAGGCTTAGGATATTTACAAAATGAGGACCCTGGCCCCCTTCTGAGTTTCTTAGTTAAGCTTCTGAACTTCTCAAGTTGACACAATAAATTAATTGTAACAGTCTACCCCTTGTCAACTTGGCAACCAGACACATTTCTTGGAACAGGTTTCCAGATGCAAAGACATGCTCATTATCATTTCACAGCTTGAACACTATAACACAGGTTTAACAATCCTTAAGAACCAGTATTAAGTCTATCAACATTATACTACATTAGAACCATGACGTTCCACCCCTGGACCCCCAAAGACTCATGTACATCCTTTTATGCAAAAGGTATTTAGTCCATCTGCAAGAGTTGCCAAAGTCCTAACAGTTTCAGCATTGCTGAAAAGTCCAAGTTCCAAGTTTCTTCCAAGATGTAAGGCAAACTCTTAGCTGTGAGCCCTTGTACAAATTAAAAGAAAGTTAAACACTTCCTACATTCAACGGCACAAGACAGACATTTTCATTCCAAAAGTTACAAACAGGGGAATACAAAGAATTGGGACCCAAAGCAAGTCCAAACAACATTAAGTCCTGTTGTTACACATTCAGCTTCTGAGGCAATCTGTGGCAAGATGTGAAGTCCAAAGAGCTTGAGTGGCTCTGCCCCTACAGTACTTTCTGTGGTAGTATCTCCCATGGCTTCTCTCTTAGGCCCACTTTGCTCCCTCCTTGCAACTCTCCTTAGATGATCCACATTTCTGGCTTTCCAAACCTCTGGGGTCTGCGTTGCACCTTTGGCTTCACCCTCACAGCTTGACATATTGCCTTCTTAGGGGAATACTGCCATTTGAAATCAGGGTGGAAGTCTTTTTTACCCCACAACTCTTGCAGCATGCATACACCTAAAACAAGCACCATGTGGATGATGCCAAGGTCTACTGCCAGCTGGAACAGTAGCCAGGCTTCCCTCTCTCTTGGCTGTAGGGGTTGAGTACCTAGGTCTCTAGGCATTCTGAATCCAGTTCTGCAAAACAAATTTTCTATGCTGTTGCCATTCTGAAACATGGTGTGGCTGTTGCCATTCTGAAACATGGTGTGGCTGTTGCCATTCTGAAACATGGTGCTCTGCAGTTTTCTCTTCAAAGTAAAGTCTTTTACCTTTGCAGTTTTGAGGCTGCAAAGGGTGGAGACTTGATCCTTCTTGTGATGCTCTCAGGTGATTGTTTATATTCTCTTGTTCCTTCTCAGTAATCAAGATTTCCTCTGCTCTATCTTTGCAGTTCAGTCCACAGCTTTATGGAACTTCCCTTCTGACCAAACTCACAACACTTTAAATCATTCTGCTGGGCTCTTTGCTCTTGATTTGCAGCATAAATCTGGCTAAAAGCTTCCAACAATAGCCCTGCCACAGCCTCAACATTCAACTGTTTTGAATTTTCTTCTGCCAGATTAGCCCACACCATTAATCTTAGTCTCAGACAAAGCCTCTGGACATGAGCAAAATGCAGAAAAACTTTTTTCCAAGCCATAACACCCATTGTCTGGAGTTCAGTAGCCAATGAAGTCCTGCTTCCAAGCAGAAACCTCCTGAACCTGGTCTTTACTGGGAGGGTTTCTATCAGCCTTCTGGTCTTCTGAGCTCTCACCAGAATCTCTTATATAGAACAGCATAAGGCTTTCCAGATCTGCTTTTTCAGGTGACATCTCTGAACCTTTCCAATCTCTTCCTAGAAGCCATTATCAAAGGCTCTTGAACCATATGATCAAGTATAGTCACAGCAATGACCCCATTTCTCTGATACCAAATTCTGTCTTAGCTACTTTTTTTCTCATTGCTGAGACAAATGCCCAACACCAAAAATTAAGGAAAAAAGGTTTATTTAGTTCATAGTTTGTGAAAGTTTCAGTCCGTATCAGCTGGCTCTAACAAAAGCAAAAAGGAAGCAAGCAATTCTCTTTTCCTCCCTTATTTTGTAAGCAGGCTACCCACCCTAGGGCTGGTGTAGCACTCACACCATCTTCATTCCCTCCTCTTGCACAGGCTTAGGATGTTTACAAAATGAGGACCCTGGCCCCCTGCTGAGTTACTTAGTTAACCTTCTAAACTTCTCAAGTTGACACAATGAATCAACCGTAACAGCCACACATGGAGTCAGTGAGCCAGAGGCTGTGCCTACAATGTAAGCAGGCCACTGAAGAGGCTATGGCCCTCAAATAACTCCCCAGGATCTGGCAGTGGCAGAGCCTCCAGTGACCATGTGGCTGTGTAACTCTAGGGCCTCTGTCAGAATGTCAGCTAATGGATGAGAAGGGTCACAAACACACACCCTGGCAAGGACAGGGTGATCAACAGAAAGTGGGGCTCACTAAGAGCTGGAAGAGATGTTAGCAAGGAGTTACTCCACACCTTCATGTTGCAGGCAGATGAACTGTGGCCCAGGAAGGTCAGACAACTTTCTCAAGTTTCCCAGGCAGGGGTGAGGCTAGGTCTACCTTCCAACCAAAAGTCTTCTGATGGAGGGATGAGAGGGATTCAGGAAAAAGGGCATCAGGCAGTGAGGGCAAGCTTTGCCTTCCCCAACTGTGACCAATGCTGGTTTCCTCTCTTACCTAAGACAAGGTGTTCCTGAGGGAAAGTCCATTTGATGTTTTAGGTGGGAATTGCCCAGAATAGACCCTTTGTGGCAGGAGCTGAAAGGGACAGAGGCATGGTAGGAACGGTAGGGCCATGCATGGTCACCGAGGGCCCTTAGTGTCACCCCCGGGGCACTTGCACCAGCCCTTCTCTGTCTGTAATGCATTCCTCAGATAGCTCCATAGTTAATTCCATCACTCTTCAGATCTTTACTCAAAAGTGGTTTCCTTTGAAAAAGTCTCCTTGGTAATCCTTTCTAAAAGTTTAGGCCAGTGTATCCCTCTGTTTTATTTTCTCTTCCTTAGCCCTAGTGCCATCTAAAATACCATTCACACTGTTCTGAAAACTTCTCTATATTGTCTACATCCCCCATTGGATGTTAGCTGTAGAAGGTCAAGGTTCTTTGTCTGATTTGTTGCTTGCTGGGTGACCTCCAGTAGAAGGTAGAGGACCACCCAAGAAATCAGCCTGCATTGATTTTTAAACCCTGTCTTTTCTCTATCACATGTGGGCAACATCTGTAGGTCCCTGATCTCCCTGATTTGTGCATTTACTGTAGATTTTCCTGAAGCCCTCTTTGCAATTCTCTGGTTAGGATTCTATTCCTTCCAGCCCCTCCATAACGGAAGTCAGCCAATCTGAGGTGTGAGTTAATATCTTTATCTTTATTACCTTTTAACTAAAAGTTCTTGGGTACTCATTCCTTCATGAATGGGAATTCTAGATGACTTGGCCAGACACAGGGAAAAGCTGATGCCAGGCTTCCACGGGCTGCCTCTTATATCCTGAGAGTAGCTGCTGACTCTTCCTCCTTGGGCCATAGCCTGGGCCATCATGGAAGTCAGTCTGTGGAAGCAAACACTGAGTAGTGTGTTCTGATGTGGGGTGCTCTGCCCATGACTGTGGTCCTGTACAGACTTGCTGAGATCAGAGCCTTACCTAGAGGGTACACAGTAAATGCTTACTGAGTGAATGTCACATTAATCAAGGGGGGCACAACTTTTGACAGGAACATGCTAGCATTCTCTTACAGTTAGTAACAAGGAAATCTTTACTCTCCCTAATTTTTGGACTCAGATCCCTTCTGCCCTCATTTTGATGAATGATCACCAGCTTGTTTACATTCATCAGAATCACAGAAATGAAGCATACACAGGTTGGTCCTACAGGTTGTTTATTTAGCCCTAACCTGGCTTCCTTTAGAACTATTTTCATTTTCTGTAAAGCATGACTGTCCATGAGACAGAAAGTCCTAGGTATCTTCCCAAGATAAATGAGATACAAAATGAAAAGTGGAAGAGTAAAATATGCTTGAATATTCTTCCCTTCCTTGTCTTTTCTTCTTTTCTTTTATCCTCAAGACAGCTGCTTGGCTTTTTGCCCATGAGTGCACAGCTTGTTGGAGTATGGCAAGGGAGACACAACTCCTATTCTAGAAGGCACCAATTCAGAGAGCTTCTGAACCCCTTCCTCTATCTGCAGCCCCAAACTAGAGACCCACAGATTCGGGGGTGGTCTGGCAAGAGGACCCCCTAGTTGCTTCAGCACTGATCCTATAGTTTCAGGGATTCTGGGTCTGTAGTGACTCAAGGCCTCAGTTCACATTACTGTTCTAGTTATTGCTGGGGGTTGTGGCAGTCTAAACTCAATGACTGTGTCAGCTCTCTGTGGTGTCAGCTGGTGACAACAAGCAGATCTCAACCTGCTGAGTAAGGTTGGGGCCAGCCCTCTAAAACCCCAAGGGATTTTCTGGATATTGTGCTCTGTCATGTTTCTAGTTAGAAGTGCTTTAACATGGTAAATATTTCCTTTTTCTTATTAAGAAATGACAATGTCCCAGCTGAAGGCATAAAAGGCACTTTTCATGGGCATTAATTACTGAGGCTGCACAACAGCTGCCTGTCCAGAGGTGGCTGCTGAGCTGGACACAAGAGAACCCTGGGGGAGGGCTGCTGAGGGGCACCTGGACTGGGAGAGAGAAGAGCTGTGTTCCCTCACCTGCTCAGGTGACCTCAGGTAACACTGGCCACTGTTTAGACAGGCCTACTTTCTGCCGGGCCACTCCTTTGGGTTGCTGCCATCTGGTCTTTAATACTTATGTTTGTGGGGATTGGCCTATGGTAAGGAAATGGGTAGGGCCACTTTCTCTGGATGCTACTCATTCACTAAAGCTGTGGATCCCGAAGTGAATAATTAGTGTTTATGGTAATAACAATAAACTCAGTCCCATTTCTTAAAATCACCTGTCTCAAAGAGGTACGTGTGTGTGTGTGCGTGTGCATATGCGTGTGTGTGCGTATGCATATGTGTGTGTGCTCGTGTGCATGTGTGTTGATTCCACTTTAATCCTCTGCACCGAGCCATCCTTGGAGCTAGATAAGGTTGGTATATGAGATGGCTTTTCAGTGGAGACAAGGGTCCTTTGGTTTCAGAGGTGGGCACCTAGGGAAAGAAAGTCTTGACCTGGGCTGCATCTACACTTACAGCTTCCAGACCTGAGGTAGATGTGAGGCTGTGTCTCCCCATTCCTTTCACCTCCTCATTTCTAGCTCATCTCTCATTTCACCACGGATCACATTTGTGATCTGAGGAGCTGCCTTTGAGTATCAGTCTGGTTTACATCATGGCAGTTTGACTTGCTTTTCTTTTGGTGATGGGACATGATACAAGTTGCTGGGCCTTAGACTGAAAGACTCCATTACCATGCTGCTGGGATTCTGCACTCCGGGGCTTAAGTGTGTGTGTGTGTGTGTGTGTGTGTGTGTGTGTGTGTGTGTGCATATGTAGGTGGGTGTGTTGTTGCCTCAGCAGGCTTTGTGCCTTCTACTGTTTCCTTGCATGCTGTCTTCTGGGAAATGCAAGCCGGGTTTCCAGGAACAGGGCTAGTTCTCTTTCTCCTCTCCTGTATTCCAGACCTACAGACAAATCCTACTTAAACCTGCTTTGCTTGGAGACACGAGTATCTGCTTCAGACTTTAAAAAGCCAGGGCAGTAGAGATTTAGAGAACAGCCTTGTTTAACAGCTGCAAAGCTGACAGGGAAGAGACAGTGGGATGTAGCAAGGTCATGAGCCAGGAGGTGGTACAGGCAGGACTAGAATCCAGGACTCAGCACTGAACTCCCTGTTACCAGCCACCATGCTCCTCCTGAGCAGGGACAGCAGAACAGGTAACATGTGGTCACAGGTTCCTCAGCCAACTGCAAATTTGAGGGGGTTTGAGGATGCATGGGGAGAAAGTAGGCTTGGATTGGCTGTTTGCTGTTGTGGAATTGAGAGACCATGCTGAGAAGTGTCACTTTGTGAAATAAAATTGACTGTCAGTGGCATTTATGCCCTTTATTTGAATGGGAACAGAGACACAGGGCCACTGGAATCCCTGACTATTGAGCAATCAGAAGTGCCAGGACTTTTGCTGTGTGCCGGGCTTGGGCAGTGTACTTCTGAAAGAAAACTCATAAGCTGTGGTCTTGCTGGGAGTGCCAGAAGAGCCAACTGTGCATCATAGACATGGGCTGGCATTCAGGACAAGTCTGTGCTGTGAAGAAACTACCAGTGCTGGAGGATCCAAGGGGAGAGAGGCATGGAACTGAGACCCCAAAGAAGGGTGCAATTGGAGGTGGCAGAGGTGCTGAGCAGAGCATAGAGGTGAGGAGAAACAGAGAAGGCTGAGACCTGTGTAGAAAAGACACAGGTGTGTGTGTGTGTGTGTGTGTGTGTGTGTGTGCATTCTTCTGTACACATGCTTGCTTGTGCCTGTGTGCCAAGGTGAGGCTCTAAGAAATGTGCAGTGGAAAAACATTGGAAATCTGAATTCCAATCTCCACTCCTATTTCCTCATGGTTGTGTCACCTCAAGGAAGTTGCTGATCTTTTCTGTTCCTCAGTTTCCTGGTGTGTAGCTGGCCTTTCAGACCTCAGCCAGCCCTACTTTCCAACAGAGACATTTTAGGTGAAGACCCTCAGCTTCCTGGATTGCCACTGGGTGTGGCCAGTTAGGAGCTGACGGAGGGGGTCTCTTTATGACCCCTCATCCTGCCCAGGAGACTGCCTTGGAATCAATAGTGTTTATTGGGGGAAATTTAGTGGTGTTCTCAGGAGCCTGCTACTCTTAGGAAAACCCGAGCCTGAATTAATGCTTTAATTATCCAGGCAGCCTTCCCCAAGGCCCTATTCCCTGATTTAATTTTGGGAAACTCATGTATGTGATATTCTTCTTCCCTTGATCTGTCACCAGTAAGGCTGCGAACACCATCTGGAGCCCAGCAGAGGATGTGAGTGATGGCTGGGGGGCTGGTGCCCTCCCCCACTGGGAGAGGGAGTGGTTCTACAGCTGCTCCCCAAGAACAGGGAGTTCTGGGACAAAAGACAGCAGAGGGAAGTCCTGCCCCTTGGGACTCTGAGTAGACCTCCTCCTTTCTCCTTGGCCTTCTCTGCTTCCTCTCTCCTCCCCTCTCTCGCCCTCCCTCCCTTCATAACCAAGGGCAGGGTGTCTGCTGGGACCCTGTCTCCAATGGAACCTCACAAGGATGGATAGACCTCAGTTTGCCTAGCGAACTGTCCATAGGACACTATGGAACTGAATGGTCCTGTGGCAGGACCATTACCCCATTGGGCATGTGCTTGCATCAACCCTGATCCCTGAGTGTCAGAGTAACCCTGGGACAACCCACTCTATCTATAAGGCATTTCTACCCAGACTGAGGTTCCCTTTCACAGAGTCATGCTCCATGACTCATGCTTGGAAATAACGTGGCAGACCCACTCTTTTCACCCTGTAGAGTTTGGGGATTCACTGATTAATAAACACATATTTGTGAAGTACCTGCCCTTTGCTAGGCGCTGTGCTGGTGCTGAGGATACAGATGAACAAGACAAATGGAGCCCACGCACTTTCAGAGGGAGACAGTTGGAAAGAAGAAAAAAATGAGGGAACAAGCAAATAAGTAAAAATAATTATGAATGTTGATTAGTCCTGTGAGGCAAGCAAGTAGGAAGGTGGCAGAGAAAAGCAGGACAGGGGGCTCTCAGAGGTGATTCCTAGGTTTAGACTCGAGGAAGGAGCCAGGAGAGCAGGATTCCAGATGGTGGGATGTCTTGAGGGAGACACTGGGCTGCTCACTCCTGAACAGTGATAGCTTCCAAGATTGGGTTGTGGTTCACACTGTGTGCGTGGGTGAACGTGCTGAGTTTTAGCCTACACAGCTTCTCTGATTGAAATAAAATCGTGAAATAAGTGCCCACAAGAAGTGCTCAGAGTTCACAGGCACATCACTGAATATGGCAGGAAGGACTGTTCCTAACCTGGACTCTCCAAGGCTGAACATGACCACAAGTTCCTTGCAGCATCAGAAATTTGGAATTCTATTGTAAAGTATTTGGATGTTTGTATACTGTAACACATTACTACAAACTTGGTACCTTAAAGCAACAGAAACTTATGCTTTGACAGTTCTGGAGGTCAGATGTCTGTGATCAGTATTGCTGGGCTGAAATTGAGGTGTCAGAAAAGCCAAGCACTTTCCAGAGGCTCTGGAGGAGAATCTGTTCTTACCTCTTCCATCTCCTCATGGCTACCAGCATTTCTTGGCTTGTGGCCACATCACATCCATCTTTACCTTCATGTTCACATTGCCTCCTCCTATGTCTTTTTCTTATAAGGACACTTGTGATTATGTTAGGCCCAACCAGATAATCTAGGATAATCTCCATCACCTCTAAATTTATAATTTAATTCCATCTATAATGTCTCCTTTTCCATAGAAGGAATATTTAAGGTTTCTGGAAATTAAAATGTGAACATTTTAAAGCTATTATTCAGGTCACCACAGATTTGATTGTAAAAGGAGGAGGAAGAGATTGTAGTGAGGACAGGCTGAGTCCACACGTCAGCTCCTGGAGTACATAGTGGTTGGCACCTGGTTTGAGCCCCAGTAGGGGCTGGTAAAATGATGTAAGAGAATCCTGCATCAGTTGTATGTAACATGCCTATACTTGGTTATGTTGGCAGCTCTGATATTTTAATTTTTCATAGCATCATAATCCTGTCATCCCCAGGAGAGGAATTGACCAGCAGGAAAGAGAGATAAGAAGTTTGGGGTGGCAGAAGCCCTGGGCATTTCAGGGGCAGCAACTCTTTGTGTTTTTAATAAAAAGCCTTCTGATGATGAGTGAAAGGGCACAGAGTAGTGGGACATGGTGGTGTCCAAGAGTGTAAGGGTGAGCATGGTGGGGAGGCAGTGCCTCCATGGTCATTAACAAGGTCCTTTGCTGATTTCAGACCCAAGTTATTTATTGGTATATTTAAAAAATTATGGACTTAAATAATCACAATACACAAGATCAAGTATGTAAAGAGAAGAATATTATATTTCCTAGATCTGTCAAAGAAACTTTAAGGTTTCTTACCTAGACAGTCTTTCCAGAAATATTGAACTTCTCTTTATTATTTCTGAAGTTAAACAAGAATAAATTTGAATAATTAATGCATTGGTCTCTCCCTTCACCGCCTCCTCTGCCACTTGTTAGCATCTATATCATCTTAAGGTGCTGAGAGGAAAGAAATGGATCAGAGAAGTGGCAGCGTAATTTGCAGATATCAGCTAAATTGCTTGCTTGGCTTGTGAGTGGAGGTGGTGGTTATAATTGGAGGGTGTGAGCCCTTCACTGTGTTAGCTCCTGGGGGACCATGTCAATATCTCTTTCATCTAACTTATGGGCAGGACTTCAGTTGGTGAAACTTTCAAATAAGACTGCCTTTCTTATTGGGATAGGGAGTGGGGCTCAGGGCAGACTGAAAGAGAGGAGCAGGTGAGTTGTCCCCCAGCAGGACTAGTGAGCCCTGCTCTGACCCCAGGGTGGCAGGACATAGTCTTGGATTGACCCTAAGTGTCCCTCTCAGAGTGACCTTCACGGGTTGCCCTGGCTTCTGCACAACCGCTTGCTATTGGCTATGCCACTGTTTACTGTATCAAATGCAGATTATTGCCAATCTTAGAAGCACATCTTACAAACTAATAGGATGGCCAGCTGTCTTGGCTACTTTTCTTTCATTGCTGAGACAAAATACCTGACACTCAAAGTGAAGGAAGGAGAGGTTTATTTCTTACAGTTTTGGGGTTTCAGTCCATATCCAGTTGGCTCCAAAGAAGGGTGACGTGGCTGAGGGGGCAGCTGTTCATGGCAGCTCACAAGCAGCAAGAGCAAAACAGAGCAGAAGAGCAGCAAAAGAGACCCAAAATATGCCTTCTTTCCTCCCTTATATAGTATGCAGGCTCCACCCCTGGATGCCTGCAGCACTCACACTGATAATCCCAGCGCTAATCCCAGCACTAGTCAATGAATCAATCACAAATGCTAGATTCAGCTGCTTCTATGACTACATGAGGCTTTTGGGCACCACCCATATACAAACCATAACACCAGCTGTTGGACTTCTGAGAAGCCAGTAGCTTCCTACACTAACCTAGAAGGTCCTGAAGAACATCATCTATGTGGGGTTCTGTGAGGGGTTTTAGTTTATATATTCCACAAGCACTGAATGGGATTCTGCCATAGAGCAGGGCCTGGGGGTACTACAAGGCATGGTACTGGCCTGATTCCCAGGTAGCTCTTGTCTAGTGGGAGAAACAGACAAGTTTTAAGCAGTCATAGTAGAGTGGGATACAGGCTGATGCAGGGCTGAGTTTTGGTGATCTGAAAGCACAAAGCCCAAATTTGAGGATCTCTAGAGGAATCATGAGTACTCTTGATGTCTGAAAAACAACGTGAGATTAGACAAATAAAGGTGGAAGAGAATGTTTCAGATTCTGGGAACAATATATGGATATGCTCTTGAGAGAGCATGATGTGTTTGGGGAGCCACAGTATGTCTGGTATGAATGTCATGTTGAGTGACAGACAGGGTACAAAGTGATAGAGGTGAGCCAAACACAGGCCCTTTGCATGGAGGAACAGAGCATTGGGTTGTGAAAGGGGTTATTAGTGTAAATAGACTATTCTTTGCAATACATTCTATTTGCTGAGCAGTCAGAGACCACCTGCCTAGATTCAAGAGGTAGACTCTATCTCACCAAAGAACAAACATCAACAAATGTTCATACCACACTCAGGAAGGAAGGCAAAATTCGTAGGAGGCAAATCTATTTTCAGTCACAGACAAGGAATTTGAAGAGATTCCCTTACTACTAAGATTAATACTTGTATTAGTTTCCTTTCCCATCACTGGGACCAAATTCCTGACTCCCACAAAATGGTTTATTTGAATCATGGTTTTGGTTCATGATTGGCTTCAAGGCAGAAGCGTCATGGCTGAAGAGCGTGGTGGAGCAAAGCTGCTTAGTTCATGGAGGGTGGGAAGCAGAGCAGGGGAACAATGCCAGGGAGGAAGCAGAAAAGGATCAGATATAGATTCTAAAATCCTGTGTCCACAACTCATGTAGACGTGTTCAGAAAGGTGCTTTATTAATCCCCAAGGCAGCTCCCGATCCAATCGAGTGGACAGTTAGCTTAACCACAGTAATACTTAGTTGGTATGTACCCATATTGCCACATTGGACTGTTAAAGATGAAACGATTTCCATACCTATTTGGTAAATTACTACTTTTATCAACTCCTACGTGCTAACTTCCCTGGCTGAATTTCCCCTTCCCTGGGACACACAAATTGAAATCTTTATTTATTTTTAAAAGTTTAGCATTTACCTATATGTTGAAATTTAGCATTTATATCTATATCGAATTCTATATTGAAAGCTGAATAAAAGCAGAGGGTATACTTGCCCTTATTTATAAAACTGGCATCCATTGTAATGCTGCTTGTCACATAGTAGGCATGCAGTGAACATTTGCTTAGGGAATAAATGAGAGAAATAAATATGAATTGAGCATTCATTGTGTGCCAGGCACATTCTGGGCATAGAGAGACAATGGTCATAAAGAAAATAAATACCTGGTCTCCATGGTACATTAGATGTTGGTAAATACTATGAAGAAAATCTAGGGCAGGACAGGGAGTAGCAGGGAAGAGCTGCTGTTTTAAATAGGTTGCTTGGGGAGGGTCTTGTTGAGAAGATTGCTTTTGAGTTAAGACCCAAAGAAGTAAGTGAACAAAGTTATATAATTGTGTGTGTGTTTGTGTGTGTGTGTGGGGTGCACTGGGGAGTTCATTGCATCAAAATGAACAGCTTTCTTATTAACTTCCTGGGCCAGAACGTTCTCAATTAGTGAGTCCTTCTTGTAGTTGAGGTGTTTGTGCCTTACCCCAGTGCAAACGGATGTGTTCTTTCAGAGGGACACTAAGCTGTATGTAGTGCTGTGGCCCAGGGGGGAAGATTTCACCCCAGATCAGGCTTGTGTGGAGGGAGAGGAGGAAGCAGGGTAGGGCCTGGTGCCTAAGAAAGTTCTGGGTAGGAGAGGGTGTAGGGGTGCGAAGTGGGAGGCAGGGGAGACAGAATTCCACCACAGAAGAGGGTAAGAAAGCAGAATCTTGCCTTTGAAGAAACCTAACCAGAAAAGTAAAATAACCAAACATGAGCCTAGTACGTGGCTCTAGTAGATGAGGCTTGGGGTCCAAGCAGTGCCTGCAGGAGTTCTGGTTCTGTTCAGTTGTGTGATGAGCCCAGGGAGGGCCCAAGCATAGGCAGAGCTTCTGAAGCCTGTTCCATTCCACCAACATGGGCCAACATGAGTGGAAAGCACAGAGGGAGTGGCAGTGCTACAAAATAGATAGAACATTTCCTAAGGGAGAGTGCAGTAATATGACTGAGCTGGAAGAGGCCCCAAGCTATCGCCTGGGTTTGAATCTTGCTACTTGATCTTGAGTAAACTCTTTATACTTGTAAGCATCAGTTTCCTCACCTGAAAAATGTGGAGAATGATGGAGCCTACCTTGTAGGTGGTGGTGAGGGTTTCATGTGTACAAAGTGTTTAGCCCAGGGCATTCCATGGATTAAGTGTTCATTTTATTAATAATTTAGGAAAATCTGGAAAGACTTCCTTTGTGATGCTTGTATATAGATCAGTAACTGCTTGACAAACTATCTGGGAACTAAGACCCAAGTTGCAAAACAATTGATTTACATATCTTTTTGTCATCCAAACTTTCATATTATTTTATATGTCAAGTTGTGGTATTAAATTTCTCCCTTTTTTTTTTTACAATCCTCATTTACATAGGGTCACCCCCTCCCTCAATACACAATCTACAGTCCCTTGTTTATACCTTTCTGTGACGGATTTATTTATTTATTTATTTATTTATTTATTTATTTATTGGTACCAGGGATTGAATTCACCACCTTGCGCTTGCCAGGTTGGTGCTTACCCCGCTAAGCTAAATCCCCGGCCTATGTAATGGTATGATTTAAAAAGAGATGTATATATTATCAGTCATTAGTATATGTAATCCTTGTTTCTGGGGTTTGGCAGGGCAGGAGTATACTCTGTGTAAGCGATTTGCTTGTGTGGTAGATTGGTGTATCAACAGGGTGTAAGGGGGGCTTGTTAATAAATACTTGTCTAGATTCACGCGTGTCTGTGTGCGTGTACGTACATGTATGTGTGCGTATACGTGCATGTACATGCGTCAGGAACACTTTTGTTACTGTCATAAAAATGAGGTCACTGTAAATAGACATTTTGGCAACCTGCTCTTATTTAATAACCTCATACTTACTTCCTAGGAACACAGCTGTTGAGTAAACTGAGACACCCACGCACATCGGTGGTCTTACTATAGAACGCACACAGTGATGAGGGCTCCAGAGCACTTCTTGTGAGAAGTGAGCTGAAAGCCTCTGAGCTCACTCCATTCTGCTAAAGCCAAGGACGTTGCGTTCACCCTCTGCTGACTGTGAGCCCCACAGAAGTAGGCACAGATAAGTCGTGCTCACACTGGTGTTCCCGGGGCCACCATGGAGTCTGGTGCAGTGGAAGTGGGCATGCTGAAAACACCGGCTGCTGTGTACTTTTGTGGACAAATTTATCAGGACTGTCCCGGGTGACTTGGAGGTGTTAGGAACAGAATGACTTTCCTCCTGAAATTTTGGGAAACAGAGCAAGAAAATTCAGAGGGGGAGAAAAGTAGCAGGATTCTCCAGCCATCTTATTTCCTGTCTTGCCTTCCGTGTGTGTGTGTGTGTGTGTGTGTGTGTGTGTGTGTGTGTGTGTATTTCTCCAGGTGGATTGTGAGATTTTAAAAGGTACTTTTCTGGGTCATCTAGTCTAATATATGTTTTTATGCCTGGTACTTGGAACACAAAGTTGCCTAGAATCTTGGTTTGACTTGGTCCCTCAGTGGTTGGATTCAATCCAGGGCCTGGCTGTCCCTAGAAGACAAGGATGCTCTCACCCCTGCACAGCCTTCCACCAAGCCCTGACGGGAGAACTGATCTGGGTCTGCTTGTTGAACCTCTCTGCCACGGTCTTCAGAGCAAGAGCCAACTGGGGAAGACCTTGAGAGCGGAGGCTGTTCCAGGTTCTCCTGCTGTTCCTACCAAGGTGGTCTCCTGTGATGCCCTGGGAGTTCCCTGTCCAGTGGTAGTGGTGTGAGGAGTTAGCTTCTCTACACCCTTGTCCTTTCCCACCCCTTTTCCCATCTTGAGCCCTGGTAGGAACTCTTAGAGCATTTTTTGGCTCCAGTGGACAAAATAACCTGGTTGCTCAAATCAGTTCTAAATATAACTAGAGCAGCAAAGAGGCTCAGCTAGAGGGTGTGGAGAAGTTGCACTTGAGTAAGTGACTGTTTATTTCTGATTATTTTACCAGTAATTGGAGCTGCTCTCTCTCAGGCTTCCTTGTCTCTTTTAGCAGCACATGTGATTGCTTCCATTGAAGCTGTTCCCCTCCTCTTTTCCACCTGCTGCGTCCTCCTCCACCCTCTGCTGGGAAGGAATCTTTACTCTTGTTCTGAGATTAAACCCACTGGATGGCTGAGCAGAACACTGGTCTAGGGCAAATCTCTGAAAGGCCTGGCTGTCAACTTCCTTCCTTCTGACAAACTGATGTTCCTTCCTACTTTTATGGGTTCGGACTCCCAAGGATGGTTACGACCTTACTGTTGCTGTGTTCAGAAGCCATCAGTGAAGCACCCTGGGGACATTTTAGTGTCCAAATTACTGTTTATTGCCATCTCTGAGGAAATTGAGGCAGATGCATAAGACTGATTCTTCTTGGGCCGTATGGCTGCTCTGTCCTAGTTCTAGACCATGAGGACAGACATTGTGCCTGGTTCTCTGTTTTTGTTTCTTCTTTTGAAATGAAAGATCCTACCAGGAGCTCTGTGTGAGCCCACTTAGAGCTAGCTGATTGTGATAGTTCACGGGTAGCGTTGCTTGTGTATTACCAGAAGAACACCCTTTTTCTTGCTCCATGGGGAAATTCAGCCCTGTGTAGATCATCACTATTTAACTTAAGGCAAATAAAAGAGTTCTTTGTTTTTCCTGGATTTTAAAGCTATATTAAAATGAAGAGCAGAAGAAACTCAAGGCGCTAAATGCAAATTTTGTGGGAAGGGCCTCTGACTATGGATAGAATTAAGAAATCTGGCAAAAGCTGTTCCTTATGGCTGAAATAATGGTGGCCCTTGATCCATCCCTATTTAAACATCCGATTCCCTGCCTTAATATCCTTTGCCACCTAAAGTTAGAGGAAAGTGTTGAAGTCTATTCTACATTTAATGATAAACTTTCATTAAAGCTAACTAGATGATTTAGTAAGTCCATTCTTAGGTATATGCCCAAAATAATTGAAAGAGGAGGAGGATTACAAAATGTGACATGCATATGTATCAGACACTCAGATTGAATATAATCACTAGGTATTGAATACTTGTACTACTAATAAAAAAGAATTGAAAAGGGAGGAAAACTATACAAATGAACCCCAGATAGCTGGATGACATTTGATACCTAGACGCTATGAATGCCTAGCTTCCTCAGGTCTTCTTGGGTGATTTCTGTTCCACTTATAGAGGGACATCTAAGGCATATTCTATGAATTCTCACCCACTGTCTGATTAGGAGAGTTTGCAAGGTTGCAGAATTTACTCTAGAGGTTAGAAAAAGCTTCCACAATAATGTGAACTGGTGAGTCAGTGAACTAAGGATCATTAAGGCTTGTTATTCCTTGGAGATTTCTTGGAAAAGCCTAGATAGCTGCTTTTCTTATAATAGGGTTGATGTGAATATTCTATTTTGCAAGATGAGTGTTGGAGAGTAGAGAATCTGGTCATCACAAAGCTGTGTATTAAACCTGATTTATTCATAATGAATTATTCTTTCATTTTGATGTAAAACAGGCTTCTATAAACTGCCCTCCCTCAGAAGTACACCCAGCAAGCTACATAATGTCCTTGTAACATTTTCCTCCATATGTCTTTCCCTCAAATACCAGTCTAATGCATATGCCAAAGATGTTCCTCACTTGTGACATTTTCTTCCTTTCACCATTTTATTAGAAACTCAGAAAGCAGTTGTGGCACCAGCAGAAATTTTAGAAGACACTGGTGTGTTTATTTGGATGCAACTTCTAGCCATTCCTTGGAAAGCAACCTGGGCATACTAGGTTTGAGCAACAGTGTGGCCGAACTGTTGGAATCCTTGAGCAATCTCTCACTTATCTTGGCCTTAATCCTCTGTTTGTATGACAGAGGTTTGGCCTGGTTAGTTCACTCAGCAAATATTTGTGGATGAAGTCAAGTAAGATAGTGCCATGTAGTTGAAGTGCCTCAGAATTTGGGCAAAAGACAGAGACATGAAAACACATGAAGACAATATAATACCACAACCATGGGAATGTAGATGATGGAAAGGTTTGTTCTTTTTTGAACTCAGGAAACAACTCATTGAAGAAAGTAGCATTTGCACTTGGTCTTGACATAGGATCTGTGCAAAGGCACAGAGGTTAAATGTGTCACAGATGACAGGAACAGCAAGAAGTCCTGTGAGGCTGAAGGGGACGTGATGTGGTGAGGAGTTGGAAACCAGTTAGCATGGGTCTAGTGGCCGTTTTCAGGAATGGGAACTTCTGTTGGCACTAAGGGGCCTTCTACTTCCGATTTTGTGTGGGTCTCTGCTTACTCCTCCCTTTTGAACGTATAACGAAAGACCTGCATAGTGAAAGAGTTTTAAAATTCCACGTGATTTTCCCTGAGTTCTTGTCTGCCATTTTCCCATAATAAAGTTGTGCAGTGAGTACTTGTCTCTAGTCAAAAGTTTAGGTGTGCATGAAATGTAATTTTATTTTTTATAAACCACTTAATTTCTACAATAAATTTCCATTTGGCTGGAGGAGAAAACCTAGTTTTACTGGATTTGAAGTCTCCTTTCCTTAGGGCTGTAGCTATCTGTCATATACTCACACTGGCAGTTGCTAAAGTGTCTACTTGTTACCAGCCTTGCAGTTCACTGCTAAGTGGTTTTGACTCTCAGTTTCTTGATGGCGAGTCTTCTTCAGGTCTGCTGCCCTTTCATCTAGAGCACAAGAAGCATAGTAGGTTTGTTGCCTCCATGACATATTAGTCCTGGGGCAGTTCCATGGGGCAGTCCAAACCCTACTTCTGATGCAATCTTTTGTATGTATGATGGTTCCTCAAAAAGTCAAATGTAGGGTTGCCATATGACCTGGCAATTCCTCCCTAGATATATTAGATATATACCCAAAAGGACTGAAAACATATATCTATACAAAAACTCATATGTCTGTCCTAGTTGCATGATTAATAACAGCTCCTAAGTGGAAACAATGCAATGCCCATCAGCTGGTCAGTGGATAAATAAACATGGTATATCCATATAATAGAATATTATTCAGCTATGAAAAATAACAGAGTAATGATACACGCTGTGACATGATTATTGAAACCATATGTTAAGATAAAGAAGCCAGACATAAAGCTCATATATGGTATGATTGTATTTGTAGGAATGTCCAAGAGGCAAATCCATAGAGACAGACTAGATTGTGGTTTCCAGACGTTGGAGAAGGGAGAAGCCTGCTCACAGATACAGTACATACAGACTTTCTTTGGAGGGACAGAGAATGGAAATGTTCTGGAATTAGCGATGATGCTGTATAATATCACAAATATCCTAAAAACCACTGAAGTACACACTTTAAAATTTTGTATGTAAATTGTATCTCAATTTTGAAGACTGAAAACCCTACCCACCACCTACCACCACACCTGCAAAACCAAAAAATTTCCCACTATCTCTCTCAACACTGTATACAACCATTTCTTCTCTGTTACCTTCCTAGGAAAGGGGACAGGGACCCCCAAATCCCCTAAACCTATTGAAAGTTCTAGCCTCCAGGGGCAGAGCACAGTACATAGGGCTCCACTTTCTCAGAGACTGACAACATCTTTCCACTCATTGCTTCCTCTCTGAGTGCTTCTTCATATATTCCACTCAGTCTTAGTCTAGACACTAAACCCTTTCTGCTCTTCCTGAGAATTCGGCTTTGAAAACCCAAAACTAAGAACTGTCTTCTCTTCCATGATCTTTCTGAGTCTTCCTTTCCTGAGGCCATGTACTGTGGAAACTAACTCAGAAGGACAAATGAGTGTAGGGAAACTCCAAGGCAGACTTGGAAACTGTCTAAACTACTTTTCTCCTTGCTGAGACAAAATATCTGACACCCAAAGTTAAAGGAGGAGGTTATTTCAGTTCACAGTTTATATAGGTTTCGGTCCATAGTAAACTGGTCGTAAGGCAGGGTGGCATGGGCAGAGGTGCATTGCAGAGGAGAAACAGTTCATGGCACCACAGGCAGAAGGCAGCAAGCAGCAGCAGCAGCAGCAGCAGCAGCAGCAGCAGCAGCAGCAGCAGCAGCAGCAGCAGCAAGCCTGCTTTCCCTCTCTCCCTTTATATTCCATCCAGGTTATAAGCCTATTGACTGGTGCCACCTACATCCAGAGTGGGGCTTCCATTATCCACACTCAGAACTATGTTAATTCCAATCAGTGGACTAATTCTGTACCATCCACCCTTGATCCCCATATCACATAGCCTAGATCCAACCATTTTGGAAACACCCTACTTATGAGCCCATGAGGTTTTTGGGGACATTGAGATAAAAGTTATAACAGAAACCTCAGTTAATATTTACAAATATTACTTTACTCATGCAGTGCAGTCTTCTGCTTGTGTGCAGGGACCTACTTGCCAAATGTAGCAGGAAAGGTCTCAGCGGTTTCTCAGGCAAGAGATTTGGTGGTGGGGCTCTTTTTCCTGCACCCTTTGGGACTGATCCAGGATCATTAGAAGAGATGGAATCATTACCAGAGGCTGACCTGGGGCTGGAGCAACACAATAAGGGCTTTTTTATCTTTTGAAATCATCCCAGAAGGGAGCTGCCTGCTTTCCTCCCACCTCACCACAAGTGTCTCTTGCTCAGGATCCTCTTCCTGCTACTATGGTGCCTGCGTCTGCCTGGGACTGTGATTGCTCCATCTGTGTCTGAGGCTGTAGTGAGGAAGGGGATCAGACTTGATCTTTAAGACCCCCAGATGGCTCTGCTCCCTACCAGCTGATTGGCTTTGGACAAATTACTAACAAGACTCTTCCCATATCTGTAAATATTGATGTGGTTACTGAACTCATGCAACTCCTCTAGTCAACAAATTAATGATTACTAAAACTACTGAGTCAGCACGGGGTACACAGCAGGAGCTCAATAAACAGCTATTTGTTGAGTGTTATTACTAGATTGTGATCTTGAACTCATCATTGACTCTCTGAACTTGCCTCCTGGTCTATAAAATAGGGCTAATATGACCTCCTTCATAGGACTGCTTTGAAGCATCTAGGTAGTAGAAGGAACCTTAATCCACCTTTTCTCAGGTTTTCTCCTGCAGCTCCTGGGCCTTCCTCATCAGTGATCACAAGACAGTGTGCTTTGTCCCAGTCATGACTGGGATACTCTGGGTCTGTTTTATTGGTGCCTCTCTTCCCAAAGCCCTAGCCTCAAGAGTTCCCACAGCAGGTGCAGGAACGGGAGAAGGACTCTTTTGTACTCCTTTCTCCTGCAGAAGACAGCCAGACTTTCTCAATGTAGTCCTTGCCTCACCTGTTGTCCTGATGTGGACTTGGTCTCATCCAGCCTCAGCTCTGCCAGTTGGTAGGTAGGTGTGTGTACTTGGGTGAGGCCCTCAACTTCTCTCAACCTGTTTTCTGCCTGCAGAATAAAGGTGATGATTCTATTGGCTTCAGTCATCTTACAGGTTTGTTACAAGAGTCTTAATGGAAGGATGAATGAGAAAGTACTCTGTACTTTGTAAAATGCTGCGCCTTTGTAAGGGATTATTATTCTGCACTCGCTGACACCCTGGTTTTGCAACTCTATTGAAACACAAATGTCTCCCAGAGGCGGTTTACTGAAGCCTATCATAGGGATTACAGCAAGGAAAGATGGGAGAAACTGGGGAGCTGGGGAGAATGTAACAAGGAGATGGGAAAAATCAAAGAGATTCTTTTGGCTTTACACACTTGCTTTGGGATGACCTGACCCCAAGGCTGTCATCCTCACCTGGGACCCTCAAGACCCCTCCTCAGGACCTCATTTTGAGTTTACTGGAGAGGCTGAGGAAACTGGAGGGTTTAAATAACCCATCACAGGTCTGAAATCATGCCCCTTATAGCCACCCAAAGTCTCTGTGGGTCCGGTTTTCCCTGGGATAGGGAGCTCATCACAGGTATGTTTCTGAGCCGAAGGGTGCAGATGGCCACATCACATGGTCTTCTTGAAACCCCCTAGTTCCACGTTGAACCATGCACAGGACAAACAGGCTTGCATAGCTTCAGGTTACCTTCAGTAAGTTTTGAGGACAGGCTTTGTGCTTCGTCTGGTGCTGCAGGTTCCAAGGAGCCTAAAACACCATTGCTGCCCTCAAGGTACTCATAGTCTCCTTTGGGAGATAAGAGGTAGATTTGGGAAAACTGTCATACAAACAAAACCATACCTGTGTGTGTGTGTGTGTGTGTGTGTGCGCACGTGTGTGACTTGTCTGTTGCTGTAAGAACTCGAGGAGAGAAAGAGTGCTGGCCAGAATGGCTAAGAAAAGAAGTAGAGAAACCATGTCCAGAACTAAATGTGCACATTTTCTTAGGTCACTTCTCTAGAAGCAGACCCTAAAATAAAAATTGGCATGCAAGTGATTTATTAAGGTTGTGCTTCCAGAAGGAGCAGAGTTTAAGGTTTGGGGGTGGGCAGTTGGGACAAAGCGAGAAAGACAGCTAGCAAGGATGTAGTTTCAGGTCATGTCCCAGCTGATGTCCCAAGTTGATCCCCCAGAGAGCTCTGGAGCATAAAGTATATGGCAGAGTCTGTCAGCTGCTAGAGAAGGGCCTGAGCTCTGAAAGCCCCACACATACACAGATTAGTGCAGGCAGGGGAAATGGAATCCTGAATATTCCTGAATTTCTGCATGAGGGTAAGGGAGTAGCCCAAAGGCCAGGCTTTTAATAAGATTGCAGGTACCTGTGTCAGAAACAAGGAAAATAGAATCTAAGGTTTCATTGCACAGAGGTGGGGAGAGAGACCTGGGCAGTACACCAGTAGCATTTATTGCAGGGAGGAGAAGCGGGCCCAGGGCTTTGGATGTCTTCATTGCCATAGTTAGGGGTCTGGACTTGGTCACCTGTTTGACTGTAGCTTTGTAAATTCCTGAGTGGGTGATTGGCAAGAAAACAGAAAGATTAACTCAAGGGATTTGGAGATGGCACAGCTTGGAGGTCAGGCAGGCCAGGCAGGCTCTTCTCAACAGGACCTGTGCAATGGGTGTTCCCTGATGTCTGAAAAATATTCCTCTGGGAATCTGATTGGCTACCTCTTGCATCTCCTTTAGGTTTTTGTTCAGGGTTTGTTTTCTCATTAAAGTCTCCTCTGACTCCTCTGCTGAACCAGACTCTGCATGGTGCTTTCTGGTATCCCACACTCCTAACTCCTGTGTCTTGCTCTCATGGTTTTCTTTTTTCTACAGCACTTACCAGTTGCTGCTGTATTTTATAGCACATATTTTTATTCTGCCTATTGACAATCATTGGTTCTTCTTAGTTGGAGACCTCCATGTGGACAAGGATGTCTCTTTTGTTCTCCTGTTCACCCTGAGTGCATGAGCAGAGCCTGGGACCCACAGGCATGCATTAGGCATTCCATATGATGAACAGCTAGGGATGGATGGGCTCCACATAGGGGTTGGATGGGAGGAGGACATGAGAAAGATTTTGAAGGGTTAAACAAGGACAAGAGGAATGATACCATGTCATCAGTGAGTGGCTATACTCAGGGAGTTGGTGTGGTGGCATGGGGGACAGGCTTTTAGGTCAAGCATGTTGGAAGAGTACACAATACAGGGAGGTCCTAGAGAGCAGATTTTCCCTTGAAAGGGATGCTGGGAATGCAAAGGGTCAGTGGCTGCTTTAGGATTTGCTTGGGTTTAAATCTGACACCTCTGTGGGGAAAGTCAGTGCCATGCAGAGTGGACAGGAGGCTTTCCCTGCTCTCCTGCTAGAAAACTCTTTACTGCTGACAGCGCTGCTGGGATAATGAGTGGTTCCCCAGCCTTTTCTCTGCAGAAGACTTTGCAAATACTCATTAGTCAGGTCTCCCCACTCCCATCCAGGCCTGGGAGGTCTCATTCACTCTGAGAAGTGTTGGTAGCAGCACTGAGCTTCTACTTTGGGGAGGGAGGGCTGGTGAGTGTGCGTGAATGTGGAGGAAGATGAGGCCAACTGCTATTGGGATGGCCATCCTAGCTTTGGAGAACTACCTGGAGTTCAGAGTGGCTGGTAAGTCTGAGGGACTGGTAGGGCAGCTACAGTCTGTTGGCATGACAGCCATTGTGCTGTTGGGCTGCTGAAAATTTAGCAAATGGAACCTGGGCTAGGCTGCTTCAGATGAGGCTCCTCTTCTTTCCCTGGAGCCAAAGGGATGCTGTCTAGACACTGGAGGAGCTGAGGGAGTTGTATTTACCTTGGTGGCAGGAGACAGCTCCTTTTCTGTGCTTGGGGATATGGGAAGGAATGGCCCCTGGAGACAGTCTTTTAAAAAAACTTTTTATACTGAGGATTGATCCCAGGACCTTCACACTGAGTTTCTTTCCCCAGACAGTGTCTTGCTAAGTCACTAAGCTATTCAAGCTGGGCTTGAACTTGTGATCCTCTTGCCTCAGAGTTCTGGGATGAAAAGCCTGTGCCACCACCCTGGCTGATAAACTTTTGTAGCCAATGCTGGTGATGCCGGCAGCCATAAATAATCTCACAAGAAGTGGATGAGGGGACCAGCGTGGGAGAGGGAGATTAGGCCAGATGCGCTGTAGAAACTGCCTAGTGAACACTAGTGAGCTAGCTTTGGGGGTCTCTCCATTGTCACTGGGGAGAGTGTGCAGAAGTCCAGGAACCTGCCAGCATCTGGGAACCTGAGCACATTATTCTTACCCTGATGTCACATCCGCAGGCTGGCCAAAGCACAGGAGGGCTGGCTGTCAAATGGAACCTGGGATTGGGGTCTCCTGGGGACTTGGTTCTTATGCTGACTGACCTCTCTGAATGGGAGGAGAGTGCTGAAGCATCTCTTTCACATCGTGCCTGTTGGGTTGCATCCTCCTTTTCATCGTTTTTTTTTTTTAATAACTGGGGCCTCTGTTGTTCTCTGGTCCCTGTTATCAGACTCTAGTTCAAGGAGATGCACTGCACTAGAAGCAGATTGGATTCATTTGGCTTGGAAGTTGTAGGAGACCTGGTTGCCTCTAGTTATGACTATGAGGACTGTATACTTAGAGCTAACTGATTGATTAGACCTGTGCCTTTTTTTTAAAACTTGAGCCCATCAGAACAAGTCCAAGCTTACAAAAATGGCATTTGATTCACAGAACCTGAGGTAGGAGGGGAGAGCATCCTGGCACATTGAAGCCTGAGATGATCAGCAGTATAAACCCAGGCCCTGCCACCTCTTTGTTGTGTGACCACGGATGACTGTCTTCCTTTCTCTAAACCTGAGGCTTCACTCATCAAAAAAAAAAAAAAAAAAAAGAAAAGGAAGAGACTTTATGTTGGGTAAGTGAGGAGATGACAAACACTGATAATTATAGTAACTACCATTCCTTACTCCTCATCTTATGCCCAGCACTTACTTATATGATCTGAAATCCTCTCAACAGCCACCAAAGTTACTTGTATTTTAGTTTTGCAAGTGAAAGGGAAATGGCTTTGAAGTTTGCAATCCTCAAAACACACTTCTCTTTCCATTATATGATTCTGTGTATGTTGAAGGAGGCATTCCCCTCCCCAACAGATCCTAATTAGTTGCTTTTGGGGGCACCCACAGGAGTGGGTGCAGACTGAGCCCTGGATTCCTGGCTTCCTAGGACAGAACTGTATCTCCTTGCCTTCCTCATCCTTGGCAGTTGCCATTCAGGGACCCTATTACCTTCATCAACAGCAAGGCAGATTTTAAGCAAAATTTAGATTTTGTCAAAGATCTTTGGCCTGGTGCCTGATCTGAAAAGATGCTTAAGAAACTCTTTTTTCTTTTTTAATTGACACCATCTCATTTCTCCTTTTAATTTTTTTTTTCTAATTCTGGGCCCCAGGGAATTTATTTTAAAATCACTTTGTCCCAGGACCACCTGGACACTTACTTACTTATTTATTTATTTATTTATTTATTTATTTATTTATTTATTTTTGTGCACTGCAACCTTGAAAACCATTTAGGGACTGCTTGTTGTTTCAAAGGGCTATGTAGAATTTGTTGTAGAAAAAGTTAATAAAAATCAGGAGACCTTGCTAGCCGGTAACCAGCTCAGAGGGAAGGCAGAGGCAGGCCCTGCTGCCACACACACTCCAGAAGCCCTTGGGACACTTCCACCCCAGGTAACCAGCAAGGGCTGGGAAAAACAAAGGTGGGCACTGCACCAGAGCACCCAGTTCACACCATTGGATACCCATGGTGAGCACTGGCCTGGAAAACCAAACAGTCATGCTCCAGAGAAATTGTAGCCAACTTGGGAAGTGCCTGAAACCCCACTATCCGCTTGTTTGGAGGAACCCGGGAAAATGTCAAGATGAAGAAGCAAAAGGCAGTCCCTGGACTCCAACCCAAGCAGAGCAAGTCTAGGAGATGAAAATATGGAAGAGATCGGAAGTCACACACCTGAAGTTTCTGCAGTGATGGAAACTGAAGAGACAACTCCATGAGGCTATAAAAGAAATTAGAACAGAAATTCTATCTCAGGTAAAAGAAAAAATGAAAAACATAATAAAAGAATTGATAAGCTTCTCTAAAGAAGACATAGATAATAAATAGAGGAGCAAAGGAAAATGAGGGAAACCATGAATGAACAATATAAGAGATTTAGAATGCATGAAACAGATTCAAAGAGATATCCAGGAAATTAAAAACTGCATTGAAAGCTGGCAAAATCTCTTGAAAGAAACTGATGATAGACTTTCAGACCTTGAAGACAGGTGTGCAGCTTGTGATCGGGAAAGGAAAGACCCCTTAAAAATAATGAGGAACCAGGAAATAACAATTGAACGACTGCAAGATGATGCAAAGTAAAATAATTTAAGAGTGATAGGTATTAATGAAGAAGCAGGGGTCAACACAAAAGACATAAAAATTCTATTTACAGAAGTACTAGCAGAAAACTTCCCAAACATGGGAGCCAGACATGCTATTCAGATAAGTGAGGCATATAGAACTCCAGCTAGCCATAACCAAAGTAAATCTACACCCAGACATATAATAATCAAGATTCCAGAAATTCAATACAAGAACAGAATATTAAAAGCTGTTCAGGAAAAGAAACAGATCACCTATAAAGGAAAACCCATCAGAATCACAACGGACTTCTCAACACAAACCATCAAGTCAAGAAGAGCTTGGAGTGAAGTATTTCAAGTCCTGAAAGAAAACAACTTCCAACCCAGATTGATGCACCCTGCAAAACTAACTTTCAAAATTAATGGAGAAACATGATACTTCCATGACAAAGAACAACTGAAGGAATTCATGACTGCCAACCCAACCTTACAAAGAGTACTGAAGGACGTTTCAGAAAGAGATAAAAAAGACCATGGTTCCAGGAACAGTGGCAGAGGGGAATCACCAAGTGGGACAGACAATAGAATGGAGGGGAAAAGTACACAGCCAATGGCAGGAAAATAGCATGGCAGAGATGAGCCAGTGCATGTTGGCCATAACCGTTAATGTAGATGGCCTCAATTCACCAATAAAAAGAAACACAGGCAGAGTGAATCAGGAGACAAGATCCATCAATGTGCTTTATCCAACAAACACATTTAACTCAAAAGGGAATTCATAGATTAAAAGTCAAAGGAGAGAAAACAATGCTCTATGTGACAGGGAACCAGAAAAAGCAGTAGGGGTAGCTTGCCCATCAGCTGCAGAATGGAAAGAAAGATATGACATTTCTATACAATGGAATGCTACTCAGCTATAAAGAAAGATAACCTTGAGACTCCTGTAGGTAAATGAATACAACTTGAGAGCAAGCTCATGGGTGAAAGGGTTCAGAGTCACATGGGTGAACACTGTATTGTCTCTCTAGTATAAGAAACTGGGGAAATCAGTGGGATCCAAAATACAAAATAGAGGTTGTGAAGGTGAAAGGGGAGGAGATGTCTACAGGGGTAAGCAATGGTCATTGTTAATCTATTGTTCTGTTTGGAAGCCCTGTATTGTTCTCATGGTTCTGCTTAGCTTGGTTTTATTGTTTGGTTATGTTTGATTTTATTATATTTGATGGCATGGACAGCTATTGCAAAAATAACAAAATGGATTATAGCAGCCATTATTGATTTTCTATTATCATGTTCCAAAGCCCTTATTGCTCTACTTGTTTTCTTGTGATTGATTTTATTCGATTTTGTTTTGTTTGATTTTGTTATGTGTGATGGTATAAGCAGCTCCTTTGATGATAAGATACATCATGGTAGCCTCTGTTGTATTCCCGCAGTCTTGTTTGAAGTCCTGTATTGCTTTCACTTTTGTTTTGAGTGGTTTTATTCTATTCTGTTTTATTTGATTGTATTATACCTGAGGGTATGGGCAGTTATTTTGAAGATAACAAGAGGCATTATGGTAGCCATTATTGATTTCCTTTCATCTTGTTTTGAAGTCTTGTATTATGTTCACTGTTTTGTTTTGATTGACTATTCTGTTTTGCTTGTTTTTACTATGTCTGATGATAGAAACAGCTACTTTGAAGATAACAAGATGCATTATGGTAGCCACTGTGGTATTCCTACTGCCTTGTTTTGAAGTCCTGTATTGCTTTCATTGTTTTGTTTTGATTGGTTTTATTCTGTTCTGTTGTGTTTGATTTTATTATTCCTGATGGTAGGGAAGTTATGTTGAAGATAGGAAGGGGCAACATGGTAGTCATTATTGGTTTATCTTTATTTTGTTTTGAAGTCTTGTATCACATTCTTTGTTTTGTTTTGATTGAATATTCTGTTTTATTTTGTATCTGTTTTATTCTCTTAAAAAAATTGAATCCAAGCTTGGAGATGTCATGATGAACTTGATTTGAATTAATAATTATGTTTATATTTTAATCGGACAGTAAAATAACAGGGAGTAACTGGTTGATTGCTTAGAAGATTGTTTCATTTAATGATAAGATGTGGTAAATTAGCTTTTATATTTTAATCATTTTCTGATGCAATGAATATGATTTTGTTCTAAAACCATAAGAAATACACCAAGTTATTTGTAATTTACTCTGCTTTCCTTGAAAATAATGTTGTGTTTCTCAGCAAGCTTTCAGAATAACCTTGCCAATGCTTTTGATAAATTGCCTTGTAAGGTACTTGGCAAAAAGATAAAGCATCACATACCTATCAGAATAACCAGAAGGAAGGTATTTATAACTAGAAGAAAAATGAAAACTCTTTCCACAGAGAACCTGTTGTACAAATCTTATTGTTGAAAGATTTCTAAAAAGTTATAAAAGGCATTTGAATTAGAAATGATAAAAGCAGCTGGAAATCAAAATTAGCTTGAAATGAGAATATCTGTTTAAACAAGAGAAGGTTATTCAGTTGTGTAACAGATACAATTCAGATATCCTCATCCAGCTTTAAGAAGAGCTGCTTTTCTGACATTTTCTGTCTGTCTTTTGAGGCCAGAAAAGCAGATGGGTGTGAAGAACAGGACCAGAGCTGAGAGATGGTTGGGTTTTGCACACAGTCAGCATCAATACAAATAGCTATAGAAACAATTTTGAAAAAAAATATATAAAGAAAGCTCCCTCACCCTGCAAAAAGATTTATTTCTTTTTTTGGGGGGTGTGGGGGGCTTTATTTATACTGAATTTATTTCTAACTTTCCAAGAAAGGGAAGATGAAATATCTTGTAATGCAACAGAGTGAATAAACTCGACTTTTGAAGTCAGATTATTCAGATCCTTATTCAAGGAATGCATCTCAGAAGACCTCCCTTGTAGATTTAAAAAAAAGAAAAGAAAAAGAAAAAGCCCCTGGCACACAGTAGGTTCTTTTATAATCACTGCTGGGATTTGTATTAATGCTGATTGATCAAGATGATGGCTCCACCCTAAAAGAAGCATAATTCAGAATGGCCAAAGTACATGCTGTGGAAGTAAGGGATTCTTTTGTCTAAGAAACTCCACTAGTTCAGGTTAGGACATTCCTCGCGTAATTATTCAAAACTGCAAGTACACCAGTGAATAGTTGCATGTCGACATTTCAAAGCTCCTTGACTCCAAGGTATTTCTAGCTTGGAAATTTCCATGAATTCAAGCCTTAAAAAAAGTGCAGCGTGGGGGTTGAAAACTAGAGAAATTACCTGGCTTGGTACCAAGTGTTTTTAATGGCAGTATTCTTCAGCCTCTGTTTCCGGGTTTGAGTAGGCCAGAGAAGAAAATGCATGCCTGTGGTGTCAAAAGCCTTGCTCTGGCTGTCAATCAGAGCTTCCCTGGAAGGGAAGATAATTTGCCACATGCTTATGAGACTTATGAAGCGCAAAAGGCCACATCAGAGAATATTCTCTCTGTGAATTTGTTGAATGGGAGTCATTTGGCATTTTTAATACATAGGCTTCAAAAGTAAGGGCCATACATATGGATATATCTCCTTATCAACTGATGCCAGATCAAAGCCTGACACCCAAAGAAAGAAGGTACTGGCTCGGTGATCATAAATTTCCCCAGATGTTCTTTGTCATAGAAGTATCCTATTTCTCCATCAATTTTGAAAGAAAGTTTTGCAGGGTACAACAATCTGGGCTGGAGGTCGCTTTCATTCAGGGCTTGAAATACTTAACTCCAAACTCTCTTTGACTTGAGAGTTTGTGTTGAGAAGTCTGCTGTGATTCAGATGGGCTTTCCTTTACAGGTGATTTGTTTCTTCTCTGTAGCACCTTTTAATGTTCTGCTTTTGTGTTAAATTTCTAGAATTTTGACTATTATATACCTTGCTGTAATTTTATTTTTTTATTTTATTTTTTTATCGTGGCCATTTTTTTTTTATCATGGCCATATGCCCCACCTATCTGTATGTCAAATTCTTTTTCCGTGCTTGGGAAATTTTCTGCCATGACTTCTGTGAACAGGTTTTTTATGTTCTTTGTGTTATCTTCTCAGTTTTCATTTGCATCATCTAGCAGGTGCTGTACTGATTTTTTGTGGTCCCTTACTTTTTTAAAGAACTCTTTCTTTTTATGATTGCTAACTGCAATCCTGTCTTCTATATCTAGATTCTGTCCTCACATTGGCTCATTCTGTTGTGTATACTTTCAATGGAATTTTTAATTTCCTAGATATCTGTCTGACTGTGTTTCATGAATTCCATTTCTTTCTCATATTGAGAGTTCATAGTTTCCATCATTTTCCTAAGCTCTTCTATTTTTTTTTATTTGCATCTGCTCTGAATTCACTAAGCATGCCTTTCATTATGGTCAATATCTCCGCAGTTATCTGAGAAATTATTTCTGATTTGATTTTTTCTAGAAGTTCACTCATTTGCTTTGTTACTTCTGTTTGCACTTCAGAGAGTCCAGGTAGGTGGCTTTTGGATTGTTCCACCTCATTACCCCCTGGTTTTGCCTTTGGTGAACTGGATGTCTGAGGTTGCATCTTAAGTGTCTTCTTATTTTCTATTTTTTTAAGTTTAATTCCTGAGTTGATGCTTATAAATTGCCTATGGTGAGTAGCTTTATTGCTTGTATTTAGAGCCCTTAAGAGGTCTGGTGGGGGGTGAGGGGTAGGGGGGTGGCCTATGTACAACATAAGGCAGGAAAAGAGGCTTATTTTTCCCTCTTTTGCTCTGGATGCTGCCTTGAAGTGTTGCCCTGTGCCATGCCACCCTGCCTTGGAACCAGATGATTATGGACTGAAATCTCCAGAATCTGTAAGCTAAATAAACCTTTCCTTGCTTCACTTTGGTGTCAGGTGTTTTGTCCTAGCAATGAGAGAAGAGTAACCAAGACAGCCCCTAAAAACAAATAAACTAAAGGAAACAGTTGTTGTAAGAGTCCTAAATAACTATAAGTGGCAAATTTGACCCCTGTCCTACCATCTAGAGGGATTTAGAGTTCAAAAGTATATTTCAAAATTGTTTCAAAGGTATATTTAAAAAACGGTTTTATACCTCAGGTCTGTGTTTGCACTTCTACATATATCAATATATATAAAAGATGCACATGAGGAACTAGAAGGAAAGAAGGAAAAATAATACAACACAGTTAAGATTTTTAAAAAGCTGGCACATTGTGCACCATAAATTCCTTAACAGTTGTGAAGTGGACTTCAGATTTTGCTCTCAGTTTCTTTGCAGCCAGAATGAAAAGAGACTTCATATTTTGCTCTGAGTTTCTTTGCAGCCAGAATAAAAACAGAAGCATGATTAGTCACAGGTGTCACATTTTTATAAGGTAAAAGAAAGATAGTTGCCCTGGAAAAGCTTTCTAGACATTAAAGTTGAAGAAACTGCAAGATGCTAAGCAATGCAGTGCACAAATATTATCCATGGAAACAACACAATGAGAGTTTGTTAATTTATTCAGCAAATATTTATAGACTGCACATATCATGCTTACCATGCCAGGTTGGGATGTGCATTGGATGGATTGTTTATGTTTTCCTGGATTCATCTGTTGGAACCTAACTCCCAAAGTGATGGTAATAGGAGGTGAGGCTTTTCAGATGTGTTTCTGTCACGAGGGCAGAGACCTCATGAGTGGCACTAATTCCCTTATGAAAAACAACTGAGAGAGCTGCCTTCTCTCTTCTACCATGTGTGAGGTGCTAGCTACAAGCCACAAAGTGAGGCCTCACCAGATATGGAACCCTGGGATTCAGCTTTAGTTTTGCATTTCCAAGCTTCTCAGAACAGTAAGAAATAAATGTTTGTTATGTATAAGTCACATAGTCTATGGGATTTTGCTTTACTTGCCCAGATGGACTAAGACAGGATGAGACAATAAGACTCAGGCACTGCTCACATGGAACCCATAATCTAGTTGAGTTTCATGTAGTGGTTTCTTATCAGTTTGCATGTACAAATAGGAGGAATAAACCTTACAATTCTGACAAAGTTGTTTTATTAAAGGTCATATTCATAGAGCCTTCATTTTAGCTCATTAATACTCTTATCTGGTACTTAAATTGTGATAGCCTATTTAACCCTAAACAGGCATTCATTCATTTGTTCCTGAAATGACTTTTAAAGTCTTACTTTGTAATGACTGTGGGAGATAATGAAGACAAAGATGGATATCAGATATACTTAAGACCTTCTAGAACCTCATATGACAGTGAGGGAAAGAAGGGAAACATGGTGGGTGCTATTACAGATTCTTGCATGGAGGTCTCTGGAGTTGTCTGATGGGGTCTACCAAGAGAAGAAACTTGAGCTGGTCTCCAGAGGATCAGGAACCACAATAAGAAGAGCAAAAACTTGATGCTTTCTTTGCCAGGAACTATTCTAAGCATTTTATGCATATAATATTAAATTGATTCATTTTAATTCCCACAATAGCTGTGAAGTCGATACTATTATGAGCCTTGCTTATGGGAAAACTTAGGCACAGGGAAGTGAAATAGTATGCTCTGGATCACCTAACTGGTAAGACACATCATGCACTGGAGTTCTTTCTTCCAGCTCTTTTCTGTGAATGGTTATCTTCTGCTCCTTCTTCTAGTCTCCTCTGCAGGACCTTTCCTGATTTCCAGATGACGCTGAGCTTTCTAGTTGCATCCTCTAGCAGCCTCATGCATTTGTCCTAAGAATTTACCATGTTGTATAATCACACATTTATTTGTACATATCATTTATTTAATTTGTTTATTTATAACTTGATATATAATTAATTATTACATTTTATAGTACTTATTACATGTAAATATAAATTTTTTATTTAAAGTCTGTGTCTGTATATAGACTATAATCTCCATTTGGGAAAAACCTGTTATGCATTTTCTCTATTTTTTTCTAGAGTTTGGTACCTATAGTGCACTCAGTAATTGTTGAGTGAGTAGAGCCAGGAAAGCACCTGAGCTGTATGAAGGCTGCATGATAGAGATCTGTGTTGATTTCTTTTCTCTTGTTGTTGAGACAAAATACCTGATGCTCAAAATTAAGGAAAGAAAAGTTTATTATCTCACAGATTTTGGAGGTTTCAGTCCATATTCTGCTGGATCCAATGCAGGGTGACCCATTGGCAACAATTCATGGCAGTGAGAGACAGCAAAAGCAACAAGAGCAAAAAGGGAGGAGCGTGAGAGCACGCCTCTTTTTCCCCCTTGTATTGTATGCAGGCTACCTACCTTAGGGTGGGTACAACACTCACAGCCATAATCCCAGCCTTGGACCACGAATCAATCACAAATTCTGGGAACCTGCCCCCATGACTGTGAGGCTTTGGGAGGACATCCAGACACAAACCATAACAAGACTGACTGGGAAGGAGGTTGAGTGTGGGGTTCATAGACATTTTAGGGTAAAAAATTTTACAGCATATACCATATGCATGGATGGCTCTTTGGTTGTTGTTGTTTTTAATTACAGCCTGATCAGAGCTACCCAGTCAGGAAGGTAAGCCCTTTACTTTTTGGGGCAGAGACAATAAAAAGTAAAGGAAGCCCTAGTGATGGTACTGACCTGCCACATGTTTCCTGAGCCAACACAGCGGTGCAGAATCTGTGAGAAAGGGGTTTTTGTGCCTTAATTATCTTTCTCCCCTGGTAGTCTAGAAAACAGAGGCATAGAGGATTTCATGGTAGGAGGTAGCTAAGTCACCCCTTCCCTTGCTCCCAGTTTCACCCTTGAGGCAGAGAGGGCGGAGAGTGGTTGCCGCTGTCTGGCTCCTCACTTGCTTGGCACAGGGCTGGCATGGAATGAGAAGTGGTTCCAGTCCTTTGACATCATGTCACTCTTCCTTTGCCTCTTAAACTTCTGCTGTCTCCCAGTTTCTATTTCCAGGGCAGAGTGGCAGCTGAGTCTATTTTGGTGGGGTGTTCTCTGTCTCATTGGCACATTTGACTTGGTGAGCCTGAGTTAATTAGGGAGGCTCAAGAGCCTGGAAAATGGCAAATGGAGTTTCATGGCCTTTGCTACTTCTGCATTCCTGAAGCTGCCAGGAATAGTGTTGCTGTTTGGGGCTCAGTTGTTCCTATCATTTGCATGATGAGGAGCTTAGTGACCCCCCAGAAGAACTGTCTAAGGAAAGAACTTGCTATGTGATCCTTTGCCTTATATGTTCCCATTAGTCCTCTGAATCAAACTCATTTATTTGTTGATTGAGTAGGTGTTTATTGTGTGCCTTAGGTGCATAGGTCTATAACAAGTACTATAAAAGGAAGTAAATAAAGACTGTTGTTGCCAAAGTGCAATGTAGAGAGGACATAGAATTTTAAAAATTTTAGAGTGACCACAATAGGCTTTATAAGGGAGGTAGCATTTTAGTTGAACATCTAACAGTGGAGAGGATTTTGACTGGGGGTAGACTTGGGTGGAGGGGAGTTACAGAACTGAATTTCAAATAGAAGTGATTGTATAAGCAAAGGCCAGAAGAAAGACATATATGGGGTCTGGCAAGTGAATTAGTATTGTCAGAGAAAAGAATTTATGTGGTAATTGTAGGGGGAGGAGATGAATTTATAGGTGAGAGCTGGCATTAGAGGGTGGGAGCACTTTGAGGTTGCACAGGGAGCCATAAAGTTTTACAGCAGAAATGTAATAAAATAATACTTGGACTTTAGGGAGTATTTGCTAAAGGAGAAATGTAATAAAATAATACTTGGACTTTAGGGAGTATTTGCTAAAGGAGACATCTTCCGGTGAATAAATTAAAGAAAGGATAAATTGAAAGCAAGGAGACTAGATCAATTCAAGTGCACACTATTATTCAACACTTACACAGTTCTTATTGCCTGCTGGTTACTGTTCATGCATTTCCCATATATTAATCATTCATGCTTCATAGTAATCTTCTGAGATTGTTTATGTGCTATAGCTAAGAAAATGAAGGCACAAGGAGGCTAAGTGACTTGTCCAATGTCATATAGCTAGTGAATTGTGGAGACAAGATTTGTACTCAGACAGTCTGATTTTGGCACTCCATACTCTTAATATTACTCTATATAGTCTCCCTATATTTATTAAACTCCAGCAATGTCCCTGGAACTGCTGGCAATATATAGATAAAATGTACATAGTTTTGTCCTTTGTCACTCAAAGGAAATTATTTGAATAGTTAACATGACAATTAAAATTTTTTTCTTTTACATTTTTTGAGTTATTTGCTGCTTTTTTTTTGTGTTTTTAAAAATTTAATTAATTAATTAATTTTGAGGCAAGGTTTTGCTATGTAGTTCAGGCTGGCCTTGAACTTTTGGCGATCCTCCTGCCTCAGTTTTATGAGTGCTGAGATTACAGGAATGCACCATCAAGCAACAATTAAAGGTTGAATGCACCTTGACCAAATGTATATTTTGTGTATCTAAATACATCAGATACACAAGCTTAAATATTGAATGGTTTCTCTTATGTGAGAAACCTGAAGTATAAATAAATTGAAAAGCAAAATAAAAAATAGATAATAGGAAATAGAGGGAGATAGATCTTTTGGAAAAGAGGAGGGAACTAAAAGATGAAAAAAGTAATAAAATGTGTTATGTACATGTACTAACTCATCATGAATGCAATTATTATGTACTGTAAATGTGTACTAAAAAAATTTAAAACATTGAACTATAGTGATGGTGATAGAAATGTAGGAAAGACAAATACCTGATCGAACTTAGTGCTACATTTCTTGTAAGTTTTGTGAACACTTCCAATGTGGTATTTTAAAGGGCTACTCTTTTTTACTTATTAGTAATATGGGTATAATAGGAATGCCAGAGACTTGACTTTTGGTCTAGATGGAGTAAACAAGACCATACTGAACTTTCTACTTGAAATAACAAGAATTCAGATACAGTATATGAAGCACCAGTTTCCAAGATTTGGGACATAAGGCAAAAAAGTATAATAACTTTCGAGAGATGAGAAAAAAAAAAAAGAGGTGAACCCTATGATTGGATCAGTGTACTGCTTTGAGTTTCCAGGTCGCATCCAAGAAATGAAAACGCAGGGAGATTCTAGTAGATTCTTTAAATTGTGGAGACAAAGCTAAAAGCCAAAAGAGTTTGCAGGGCACTGGAACATAAAGGAGAGAGATGCCGAGTGAAGCCTCTAGAGATTCGTAGAAGATTCTTTTTGAGTATTCAGATGAGCACTTACGACTGCCTGTTTGAGGAAACAAACCAAGGTTGAGGAAATAATTACTTGAAAGTACTAAAAGGTCACAGTGCTCAGCACTCACACAGGGTCATAAATAGGGCCTGTTCTCAATTGCAAGACATAAAAACCTCAAGATTCAAAGGCATTTGGTAGAGTCCATGGAAGGGTCTTCTACAGTCTGGAGAACAATTATCTCCAGCCCAAATACTGCTCTGATTGTGCCTAATGAATTTTAAAAGTGAAATGCAAAAACATTGGAGTGTTTCCAAGTAAAAATTTCATCTCAGAACAAAACTCACAAACATTTATGGGAAAAAAGTTTTTGGCATCCACTAAGGTAAAAATGACAATGTTTATTGTCCAATCAAAAATTATCAAATATGCAAGTAAGCAGGAGCATAAAACTCATAATGGGAAGATAAATCCACCGGAACTGACACAGATATTTGAATTAGCATACAACTAAACTAACTTCTAAAACTGAAAACCACAATGTATAAGGTGAAAAATACTGAATGAGATGAATGGTGGGTAAGACTTGCAGAAGAGTTTAGTGAATGTAAACTCATAATAATAGAAAAATATCCAAAATGGAAAAAAAATTCTAAAAGAACAGAATATTAGTAAGCTGTGATGTAACTTCAAGTGGTCTAATATGCATGTAATTGGGTCCCCAAAATAATTATTTGGGGGGAAATAGCTGAAAAATTCCCAATTATCATTATTATTATTTTTTGTGCAGTTCCAGGGATTGAACTCGCGACCTTGCGCTTGCTGGGCAGGTGCTTAGACCGCTGAGCTAGATCCCCAGCCCTGGTGTTTTTGAGACAGGGTCTCACTATGCTGTTCAGGCTGGCCTTGAGCTCACTTTGTAGCCCAGGCTGGTCTCGAACTCACAATGATCCGCCTGTCTCAGCCTCCCAGGTGCTGGGATTACAGGCGTGAGCCACCACGCCCGGCTAAAATTTCCAAATTTGATGAGAACTAAAAACTTAGAAATTCAAGAAGCTCACAAACCCTTAACACAAGAAAGCTGAAGAAAAACTATACCAAGACACGTCATAAATCAAATCAAATCAAATCAAATCAAATCAAATCAAATCAAATCAAATCAAATCAAATCATGTGGGCAACTATAATAAAACACAATACACTGAGTAGTTTACAAACAAGAGAAGTGTATTTCTGACAGTCCTGAGGAAAATCCAAGACTAAGGCATATTTGATGTCTAATGAGGGCTCACTTTCAGTCCTCACATCATGGAAAGGGCTAGCTAGCTCCCTGGGGTCTCTTTTATAAGGGGAGTAATCCCAGTCATGAGGCTCTACCCTTATAATCATCTCCCTGTCTTCTCATACATCAGACTGGGAATTAGCTATTAATATATGAACTTGGAGGCAAGTGACATAAATATGCACACCATAACATACTGATAAAGAGAAAAATCTTAAAAGCATCCAGAGTGGGGAAGGAAAAAAAAAACATATGTACAGAGGAATAACGATAAGGAAGATAGTACTTTTCTTTTGGAGAGAATGCAAATGAGAAGTGAGTGGAGCAACATCTTTAAAATAGTGAAAGAAAAAAAAACTGCTTTCAACCTAGAATTTTATGTTCAGAGAAAATATCTTCAAAAAGGAAAGAGAAATACTGTTTCCCAGACACACAAAAGCAAAAAGAATTCATCATCACATTGCAATAAATACTAGAGGAAGTCCTTCAGGTAGAAGAAATGTGATACCAAATAGAATTCTGGATCCACAGAAGTGAAAGAAGAATAAAAGATGTGGTGACTTCATGGATAAATATAAAATATTTTTTCTTATTATTTAAATATTTTTAAAAGAAAATTTATTTTTTAAATAAAAGTAGTAATGTAGTGTGGGGTTCACAGTATATGTCAAAAGTATGACAAAAATGGAACAAAGGGAAAAGAGAAACAAAGGTTTATACTCTATGAGAAATGGTAAGCTATTACTTAAGAATGGATTGCCCTAAGGAAAACACATGTACTATAAATCCTAATATAAACATTAAAATAACAAAGAGTTATAGCTACTAAGCCAATAATGGAAATAAATTAGAACCATAAAAATATTCAGTTTATCAAAAAGAAAGCAGGGAAAGAGAAAATAGGAAACAACATATATGTGGCAAGTAGCAAAGACAAGGTAATAGGTTTAAATTCAACCATATCAATAAATATTTCAATTAAAAAATGGACACTGTCAGATTGGCTAAAAAAACAACACCCACCCTGCCTAAAATCGTATATTCCATACAACAGGAATGAAGACACTAATTTTATAGCACTAAACACCTATAGTGGAAAATTCTGAACAGAGAAATAAGGACTAGCGGTGGGAATTCATGCCTGTAATCTAAGCTGAGGCAGAAAGAATGACAGTTCAAGTCCAACCTGGGCAACTTGTTGGCTTAGCAAGACCCTGTCTCAAAAAAAAAAAATAAAAAGGGCTGGGGATCTGGTGCATGAACATGTACACACAAGATACACATGAGAGCCAAGTAAGCTAAAATAATTATAAGAAAATAAGACCAAAGCAGAAATCACATGCAAGGAAAACAAGAAAGCAGAAAAAAATCAATGAGATCAAGAGATGATTCTTTTAAGAAAGTCAGTCAATTGATAAACTTCTAGTTTGCCTGATCAGGGAAAAATGAGGGAAGATACAGAGTTTGAATATTAGTAATGAGAAAGGTGGCATTAGATATCTAAATGATAATAAGAATAATATTATGAACAACTTGGTATAAATAAATTCAACAATTTAGATCAAACTGAAAAATTCCTCAAAAGATACAAACTACTAAAACTAACCGAAGAATAAACTGATAACCTCAATATGTGTCTATCAATGAAAGGATATAATTTCTGGTTGAAAACAATGACAACTTCAAGCCTAGGTAACTTCGCGGTGAATTCTATTGAACATTAAAATAAGAAATAACACTGATTCTACACAAACTCACCTAGAAAGTAAAAGGGGAATAATTCTCAACTTATAATGCCAGCATTACAGTGATACTAAAAGCAAACAAAAGGTAGTATAAGAGGCTACTGTGGTCTCTCAATATAGCCTGCTTTCTTCTGTAGAATCTATTTCTTTTCCTATCTTTACTTAGCCCAAATTAACTCTCCAGAGCCTGTTTCTTTTTCTATGTTTGATAGATGTAAAACTTTGCTACCGTTTAAAAGAAAAAGACAGTATAAGAAAAGAAAACCAGTACTGGGCATGGTGGCACATACCTATGATCCCAGTAGTTGGGGGGCTGAAGTAGGAGGATTCTTATGAATTTGAGACCAGTGTGGGCCACATCATGAGTTCAAGACCAACTTGATGTACATTGCAAGGCCTTGTCTCAAAAATTAAAAAATGAAAGAGAAAGAAAGAAAAGAAACTATAATCTAATATCACTCATGGACATAATTGAAAAAAATTCAAACTAAATTGAAACTGAAGTCAAACAAGTGGCAATTAGCACATAAACATATGCTCTATATCAGCCGTCATTAGAAAAATGAACCCTAATAAGGCATCACTACATGTCCAGTAGAATGGCTAAAATTAAAGTGACTATGACATGAAATGGTGAGGATGTGGCAGAGCTGAAACTTGAACACAGATGATGGGTATATCAAATGGTGCCATTATCTTGGAAAACAGGCAGTTTTTAAAAAAGTTAAACATACACCTACAAATGATGCAGCCATTCACTCTGAGTTATTTACTCAAGAGCAGTGACAGCATATATCTATATAAAGACTTGTACATGAATGTTCATAGAAGCTTTATTTGAAGTAGCCTCAGGCTGGAAACAACGCAAATATCCTTCAGCAGAAGAATGAATAAACAAGGTTGGTAATATAGCTCAGTGGCATGATGCCTGCCTGTCAAGTGCAAAGTCCTCAGTTCAATTTCTGGTTCAAAAAAAAGACTGAATAAATGAACTGATGTATCAATACAATGGAATACATCTTAGCAATAAAAAGGAATAGCTATTGATATTAAGTACAACATGGGACGGATTTCAAAATACATAAGCTGAACTAAGTCAGACAAACATGCGTGTATAACTTGTGATTCCACTATGTGAAATTGTAGGAAATTCACACTAACATATAGTGACAGAAGACATACTAATGGTTGCTTGACGAGGATGGGAGAAGTGAGGAAGGGTGAGGGAGGGATTACAAAGGAGCATGAGGAAAGTATTTAGGAAAATGGATGAGTTTATTATATGAACCTGGTAATGGTTTCATATTATAGTCAAATCTATTTTAATAAAGCTGTTTACACAATAAGGACAGGCTGAATGATTAATAAGATGGGACATAAAGCCCTTTAAATACTGTATACTATATTAAAGGTCATTATTAATTATATATAAAGTCTTAATTAAAGATGAATGTGAGATTGTAAGCTCAGGAAACTTAGACGGATCAGCAGGAACAAGGATGAAAGGAACAGGAATTGGTTTACAAAAAGATGATGAATTCTGTTGTCTCAAATCTGACATTGATGTGAGAACACATAGGAGCTAGTTGACAGTGTGGAGAGGGGTGAGTTTTGCCGGAAAGATGTGCACGTGAGCACAGAGGTGAGGACTGAAGCAAGTGATTTAATAAGGTGTCTGGAAGGCTGGCATGGAGCAGCGGAAGAGTAGAAGTCTGGGGACACCAACAATTCTACGATAATACTGAGGAGGGAAGGGCACCATCAGCAAATGTCTGGGGTAGTGCATTTAGATATCATCAAGAATGGTGGGTTTGAGTTGAGCCAGCCATGTGGCAATCAGGAAGAAGAACATTCTAGACTGAGGAACAGCAATTACAGAAGTCTTGAGGTAGGAGGGCCTTCGTGTGTTCCAGGAACTGTGTCAGAGGTCAGTGTGGTTAGAGTTGGTGAGGAGGGGGAATGCAGCACAAGACTTGGCTGGTCTGATGGATTGTAGTAAGTGTAGATTTTATTTTCAGCACTGTAAGAATCACTGATGGATTTCCAGAAAGGTCATTCTGACTGCCAGACAAGTACTTATACAGGAGGCAAGCGTGGAAGCAGAAAGGTCAAAGAGGTTCTTTGAATAGTTCAGGTGGGGCATCATGGTGACATGGCCTAGGACAATGACAATGGAGTTGAAGAATTTAAGGTTGAAAGAACAAGACTTGACACAAACCCAAGGTGTTCAGGAATCTTGTCAATGACAAAATTACTGGGCCTTGAAATTTTAGAGTTGGAAGTGGCATAGGATCATGTAGTAGAACTTCTTGACCAAACACCTTATTTCCCACTCTGCTCTATACAAATTCCTTAGCAGACAGCAACAATAGTTTTCTCTCAATTTGTGCTGTCTTTCAAATCTTCCAGTGTGTTTTCATCATCAGTGCCCCTTCAAAGACACGACCCTCCTTGCTCAGATCATGTTTGTCATATCTCAGTAGTCTGGTACAGGGAATGGTGTTTCCTTGATGGAAGAGTGGAAGTCATAGTAATGGAAAGGAGACTCAGATGGTGGGACACATGCTGGACAAGTGGCTCCTCTCCAGAGTCTGACCCTGAGTACATGGCTGGCCATCTTGTCTGAAGGGTAAGGCCAGGGTGGCTGCCTCCTTTCTTTGGAACCTCCTCTTCATGTTCCATTCTGTTCAAATCAGACCCAGTGTTTACGGTCCATGCTGTAGTGTCTTTTTTTTTTTTTTTTTTTTGGTGGCACCAGGGATTGAACTCATGACCTTGAGCTTGCCAGGCAGGTGCTTAGGCCATTGAACTAGATCCCTGGCTGCAGTGTCTTCTATTTGGTGAAGTCATCATCCCTCATTCTTTTGAACTTTACCTTTGTATCTCTTTTCAGGCATTTATTTCACCCCATAAAATTATAATTGTTTCCTGCTTTCCCTGATCATGTATCTCCTTCACCTGTTTATGCGCTGCAGCCCCTGGTAGATAGCTTGTGTACAAAGCATGTTCCCATTGGAGGTTGCTGAGGTGAAACGAATCCATTCAAATTGAAATACATACTCCAGACATAATGCGTATGCAGAAAAATTAGAAGGAATCTAAGGTTCTTCTGTGAATGCTGATCCAAGTTATCTCTGCACAGGGATTAAATGATGTGGCAGAAAGAAAGCATTTAGAAGTGCTTAGAATTCAGAAAATATGTATTCAGCAGATTGCCTTTAGAAAACTGACACCAAGCCCAAGCATGACCACCATTTTAACTCATCCTTGCTTAAATTTAAAACATTCTTTGGGGAGATGGTCTCCTGTGAGGTCTGACTTTATTACAACACTCAGTTGAGAAATTTAGTTTTTATTTGAAGAATCTGATTGCTGCAGAAAATGGTAAATGTTCATTGCATACATTTCCTTTTTTTTCCTGGGCATGAATCTAGACTACATGTCCGTATCCTGTCTTCCTTCCAGTTAGGTGTGGCCATATGAGCAACCTCTGGCTGTGGGACATGGACAGAAGTTATCATGCCACCTCCAGGCCTGGCCTATAAAACTTGTGTCATCATCTAGGCTCTTCCTCAACTGGCCGAATGCCAGAAACCCAGCAGTATCCACCCCCAACAAAAAACTTTCTGTGATGATGGCAGTTTCTATCTCTTTGCTGTCCTGTGTTGTAGCACATAGCTACAGGGACAGCACAATGTGATTGAGAAACTGAAATTTTATTTTATTTAAATCATCCTGTGTTTCTATCAACTACTACACTGTACCACATTGCTTCAGAGGAAGACAGTTTGGTCCCTGAGTGAATGGATGGAGTAGAAGGTCCCCTGCTTACCTGCAATGTATGAAAAATAAATATTTACTGTATTAAGATGCCAACATACAATATCTATTTCATAAAATGAAGAATACTTAAACATTCACTTACAGTAAAAATTCATAGCGTATCTGTCTTTAATTGGTACAACATAGCCAGACAAGCCCACTAACATCAAATTCAGTTCTTAGACAATCTAATCCTCCTTCACCTCTCTTGAACTCCCAATCTTGCCTCCCCGTTTTATTGAAAAAAAAATGGAGGCCAAGCAACAAGCCCTATCTCCTTTCTCATAATGGGTAGCAGAGCAGGCTTAGGGTTCTGGTTTTCCCTCCATCATAGCTCACCGAGTAGCTTGGGCAAGTCACATTGATTTTCTGATTATTGCTGTCTTCATCTATAAAATTGTGTTTTCTGGCTTTGTTTCTTATTCTAAATGCTCCTTTCAAATGTCTGTCCTTCTGCAACCTTTGTGATTTCCTCCTGCTTGAAGGGGTCCTCACTCCCAGTTCCTCTGGCTCAAGTTCCTTCCAGGTGCTCCCAAGGTCTATTCTGTGCCTCTGTCATCAGCCTTAGCACACTTTCCTGCTTCACTGCCTTTCTTCTTTACCAACAATTATGCCCATTCCTGCTTTCTCACGCCTTACACACCTTCACCCTCTCCAGGCTGGCTTTCACCTTGATTTCTCAGCTGGGGTGACTTCTAAGCCTGTCGCTATAATGACCTCCCTTCAGCTTCAAAACGGTGGGCTCTAGGGATGAGTGAGTCTGTCCTGTTTAGGCAAAGAAAGATGCTTAATCCTGCTGCATGGTTCTTCTCCCCTATCTATAAATTCTAGTCTCTTACTTCCTTCACTCCCAGGATATCATGAGAATTAAAAGTCTGTAAATTGCCTTGAGTTCCTTGGGGACAACTTGCAAGTGTAAAGAATAAAAATCTTCTCATACAATGCCTTTGAAAATCAGGCAGTGAATTGATTCACAGTCTCCTCTGGGTTATGATTATGAGTATATAAGATGAAATATCACATTTCATCCAGACAGGTGATGCCTGTGTTAGGTTGCTAATTGTAATAAAAAGCTTAATTTCCATCTGTGACTATTTCTCATTTCACTTGGTTGGAGAATGGGGTGACAAGGATGAGGCTACTCAGGGGAGTTTTCCGAGTCTGTCTTTGAGTTGCTGATAGGAGATGATTATTCTTGCATAGTCAAAGCTTGACAGCTCAATGCTATTAGTGCCCTAGCTGATCCGTTATACAGCATCATTTTTATTCTGGCTCCTAAGCTAGAGACTTGGCATCCATCATTTCCTCTTCTACCTCTTCCTTTTTGTTTTCCTTTTATTTTTTTCCTCATCTTTCATCTCTTTATTCTATTGTTTCTGTTGTTTCTTCTTTTCTCTTCCTCTTGCTGTCTTACTCACTGTCCTTCCATCTTCTCTCTTCTTCCTTTCCTTTTTATTTTTACCATTATTCCTTGATGATTTTGATCTGCTATCTTGAAGAGTGGAGACAATATGGTGAATGAGATAAACTAGTTTTCTGCTGTCTTATAATTTGCAAACTATGAGGGTTGATAACTAGTGATACAAGGAATTTTGCAAAGTGTTATTCATTCATTTGCTCATTCAGTGAATCATTAGTAAGAGCTCACAATGAGCTGGGCAGTGTTCTAGGTGCTTGTGATGGATCATGGAAAAATTGATAGTAGGGCTGTGATTGGTAAAGTGCACACTTTGTAGTAGGGCTGCAAAACAGGAGACCTTGCCTCTGGAGGGGTTCAGAGGGATCTTGGGGAAGCAATGCTTTGACTGAACCCACAGGGTGAGAAAAAGATAGGCTGTGCATTATTCAACTTTTCATTGCTGTGACCCATTACCTAAGAAAAGCAACTTATTGGAGGAAACATTTATTTTGGCTCATGGTTTTAGAGGTTTTAGTCCATGACTGCCTCGAAGGCAAAACTTTTACAGCAGAAGTGTGTAGCAGTCAAGAAGCAGAACGCAAGGCTCAAAGGCATGCCCCTGATGTTCTAGTTCCTCCAACCAGTCTCTACATCTTAATAGCCCAGTCAGCTAATGAACTTGGTGGATTAATCTGCTATGATGTCAGTGCCCTCATGATCCAATCACCTCTTTAACTCTCACCTCAGAACATTGCTGTATTGGGGATCAAGACCTTAATACATGAGTCTCTGTGGGATACTTCATTTCGCATTTTAATCATAACAAGACGTATAAAGGGACCAAGGGAAATGTTTCAGCTAACTGCTGGAGGGAACAGCCTGTGAGAAGGTTAGATAAATGCTTGCATAGTATGCATAGCACGTGAGAGTGGCAAAAATGAGTCCTGAGAGCCAGGCAAAGCTTGATCTCTAAAGGTTGTCTAAGGAAACAGTAGTAAGTTTGAAGTTCACTATAGGGCATTTGAAGGGCACTGAGTGGGGTAATCACAATAGAAATCAAAGCTGCCCAATAAAATTTTCTGTGATGATGGAAATTCTCTGGCCAATACGGTAGCAACAGGTCACAGGAAATATTTATTGCACACTTGTATTGTGACTAGTGTAACTAATAAACTGAGTTTAAATTTATTTCATTTAAATTTAAATAACCACATGTGAGTAGCTACTATAATGGATAGTGCAGGTAGGTATAGCTTGCTCATCACATCCATAATCTGATCAAATGTCTCCTGCATGACATCCCTTCATGGGCCCTTTTGGAACTCTTGGGGCTACCCCACTAGGGAGGTCTGTTGGGCTGGTTACATCTCTCAGCTAATTGGCTGGCTATTCTAACAGTGTGTCTGTGTCTTCCCTGCCCAGCTTGATGGGTCACACTCCCAGAGTGGGTACTGTTCCTGGACTCTGTTTTTTTTTTAATTTTATTTTAAAGATAATAAAATCCAACAAAAGAAAACAGAATAAAGCCAATCAAAACAAAGCAGTGAAATTGGTGCAGAACTTCAAAGCTGGATAACAGGAAAACAACAATGGCTACCACAGTATATCTTGTTCTCTTCACAATAGTTGTCCATTTCATCATATATAGCAAAATCAAACCGACACAAAACAGAGTAAAACCAATCAAAACAGAACATTGAATAAAGCCAAAACAATTAATTGGAATAAAACAAAACAGTGAGGACAATATTGGATTTCAAAGACAAGATAAAAGGAAATCTCCCATATTTGCTATATTGCATACTGTTATCTTCCTAGTAGATGCTCAGATGCTGACCCCAGGCCTACAAAATCAACCAAACAATACGAGCATTCAGTCACATTTTGTACCTCAGTTGCTATCAGCTCAGTCCTCTGAACCAGCCGGTTGCTTATGGGGTGTTAGTGGTGGTGGCATGGGAAGTGGGGGGTGGATGGTGTGTTGATTCTCAGCCCGTGCGATGGTAGGCTCACAGGAGGTTTCTCCTCCTGGGCCCTGCATGGCTT